>JAWQEG010004331.1:0-5000 GCA_033782935.1 Petrolisthes cinctipes
GTAGCATAATATATTAATTATTATTGTTGTTTCTATGGATTTGGCTACATTAAACAGAATTACGAAATTAAATCTAAACTGACCTGACCTAACCTAATTTTACCTAACCTGACCTGACCTGATCTGACCTAATTTTACCTAACCTAACCTGACCTGACCTGAGATGATCTGACCTAACCTAATTTTACCTAACCTAACCTAACCTAATTTTACCTAACCTAACCTAACCTAACAATATAATACTAATTTTAATTTTTCTTTTCAACAGCTGACTTCGTTGGATAGTGAAGTGAGCATAACTCTACCTTTGTCATCCCTGCGCAGACGTAGAGTTAGAGGAGAGTTGACCAAAGCACAGTCTACTTCCGCTATTGGTCGCCAGGGGTCATTTGAGACAGAGGTTTGAGGTTGAGAGTTGGAGATAGTGTAAGGCTGACAGAAGTTTGAGATTGGAGATAAAGTGAGGCTGGAGGTTTGAGATTGGAGATAGTGTAAGGCTGGAGGTTTGAGGTTGAAGGTAGAGAGGTTGGAGATAATGTGAGGCTGGAGGTTGGAGGTTGGAGGTTGAGAGTTTGAGATAGTGTAAGGCTAACAGAGGTTTGAGATTGGAGATAATGTGAGGCTGGAGGTTGAAGGAAATGCATCTAACGTCAAGTGAAGCTAACACAGCTACTTGTTGTACGATAATCACTAATTTCAATGTACGATAATATTTATGCATGTAAGATAGTTATTTGTTTCAATGTATGATAATTTTTACCCCAGTATGATTATTAGGTGTTTCATTGTATGATAATTTTTGCCCAAGTACAATAATAATTACAATTTTTAATGTACGATGGATAATAATTTCAATGTATGAAAATATTTACCCTAGTGCGGTAATTACGTGTTTCATAGTATGATAATTTTTGTGCCAGTACGATAATATTAACTGGTTTCAATGTTACGATAATCACTAATTGCAATGTACGATAATCTGTACGCATATACGATAATTAATTGTTTCAATGTATGATAAATTTTACCCCAAAACTATATTTATTTGTTTTATAATACGATAATTTTTGGTCCAGTACGATAATTACTAATTATAATGTACGATCATTTTTCCATCAGTACAGTAAACAATAATTTTAATGTACGATCCTTTTTTTCCCCATGTACGATACTTACTTGGTTCAATATACGATAATTTTAGATCCAGTACGATAATCACTGGTTATTATGTACGATAATTTCTGCCAGAGTATGATAATCATTGGTTTTAACCCTTAAACCCCAGGTGATGACAATTGTTAACACACACCAACCAGTGTGTGTGTATAACCCAAGGTATGACTGGACAAGAACAATTACATTTGGCCAGGTATTCACAAAACATCTTAGAGGAAAATGGAATTGTTCGTATTTTTGCATTTCTGACGTCACCACAGTGTTTCAGGTTCATTTCGAAGCAGCGAATGATTTTGTTATTCTATTTGTATTATAATTTCGAAGCATTAATTGTCGGGTACTAGTCTTCACTATGAATAAACGCTTCCGAATAAAATTTTAAGAATACAGGCCGGCCCAGTTCTCAATATGAAAGGAACCAGTTCTAGAATGAGTTCCTAATATTAACTGACAATGTTACTGTCTAATACTGTTTTAAAGACATAATTTGCCAACTGGGATGGACACCAAGTGCATTAAAAAAAACAAAAAATTATAACAAGTATTTTTATATTAATTTTAGATTTGTCGGAAGAAAAATCTATATTACCAATTTACCATATCATAGCTTTATTAAAGATAAATAATTCACACAACACTACTATTGATGGAACCTTTTCTGTAGGTGAGAACCAATTGTAATATAAGCCATTAAGGGACCCTGTGTGTGATGTAGTCAGAAAGTTGGAAATAAATGAGTCCTTCATGCAAATATTGCCACGAAACACACACACACACACACCTATATGAAGGAGTTTGTTTCATGGCATGATCAGGAGGAATCAGAAGCCTAAAATTATCATACAGTATCACAGCTTGGGTCCTTAATAAGCATCACTACAACCAGTAAAAAAGTTCTTGTCCAGACCTAACCTGTGGGTGTTGACAGTTGTTGACCGCATATTTTTTCCAATATATGCGGTTGTCAACTAGTATAATTTTGTGAGAGTAGATGACAGCTTTGTCTGTCCACCAAGCCACAAGTGCCACACCCTCTCTTGGTCCAACTCCACACAGTGTAGTCAATGTACTGAGTGTGTAAGGACAGAATATATTGTCAAAGGAATGTATAAGTGTGCTTTAAGGGTTGATTCCACAGTGGTATTGGTTTGTTAGCTTCCCAACCAACCACAATTTTAAGGCTTCATTATTTTCCAAAAGCTGAGTATCCACATTCACAAAATCTATCCAACAGTTAGATAATAATGATTATCACTGTATAGTTTACTCACCAAATTCATTAAATAATTCACCCAGAAGTCATTAACACGGCTAATATTCTTTCGTTTGCGTGCTTACAAACCAATACCAACCACTGTGGAATCCAGGACCCTAAGTGGTATAGTCATACTAAGTTTGTTATACCCATGCTATAGATGTTTATATTATAGTGTTGTGTATAGTGTGTTTTGAATGGTGGTCATACTAAGCTGCTGGCTACCCATCCTACACATGTACATATTATTATAATGTTGTATAAGTGTGCATTGAGTGGTAGTCATACTAATTAAAGCTGGCTACCCTTCCTATAGATGTACATATAATGTTTACTATAGTACTCTCGAGCTTGTAAATTCGCTACCATGCACGTCCCCAAATGTTTATGTCATCTGAGCTGGTAACACTGTGTGGGAAAGGTGTTATTGTAGGTGAAAGATTGTATCATGTCCCTATACTATGTTTATGTCATCTGCTGAGCTGGTAACACTGTGTGGGAAAGGTGTTATTGTAGGTGAAAGATTAATTGTATCATGTCCCTCTACTATGTTTATGTCATCTGCTGAGCTGGTAACACTGTGTGGGAAAGGTGTTATTGTAGGTGAAAGATTATTGTATCATGTCCCTCTACTATGTTTATGTCATCTGCTGAGCTGGTAACACTGTGTGGGAAAGGTGTTATTGTAGGTGAAAGATTAATTGTATCATGTCCATCTACTATATTTATGTTATCTGAGCTGGTAACACTGTGTGGAAAAGGTGTCATTGTAGGTGAAAGATTAATTGTATCATGTCCCTCTACTATGTTCCACCTACTCTGATTCCTCACCAAATAAATGTTAGTTACCAGCTTAAATGGCATAAACATCTGCTGTACTGTAAATGGTCACGAATTTACGAGCTCGGGTGTACATGAGGTGACAACTAAAGGTTTGTATTTCATTATTATGTATTATTATTTATTCATTTAAGTTTAGTGGTTTATAAACTACTAGACGCCAAAGTTTGTTGACATTTTGTAAAATTTGCCCGCGGTTGATGAGTTTAAATATGTCCATGGTGGTTAGAGGGTTAATGATAATATTTGCACAAGTATGATAATTATTGGTTATAATGTACGACAATTTATACCATAGTACGATAATCACTGGTTTTAATGTACGATAATATATGCCAGAGTACGATAATCACTGGTTTTAATGTACGATAATTTATGCCAGAGTACGACAATCACTGGTTTTAATGTATGATAATTTATGCCAGAGTACGATAATCACTGGTTTTAATGTACGACAATTTATGCCAGAGTACGACAATCACTGGTTTTAATGTATGATAATTTATGCCATAGTACGATAATCACTGGTTTTAATGTACGATAATTTATGTCAGAGTACGATAATCACTGGTATTAATGTACGATAATAATTTCGATGATCACTATTATTATTGCACGATAATATTTGGTCAAGTATGATGATATTCCTAAATTTATTTTTAATGTACGATATTTTTTGGTCAAGTACGATGATATTCACTGGTTTTAATGTACGATAATTTATTACAAAGTAGAGAATCAATGATATTAATGTACGATAATAACTGGTTTTAATGTATGATAATTTTTGGTCAAGTACGATGATATTCATTGGTTTCAATGTACGATAATCACTGGCTTTAATGTACGATAATCACTGGCTTTAATGTACGATAATCACTGGCTTAAATGTACGATAATTTATGCCAAAATACGATAATCACTGACTTTAATCAATACGTGTGTGTGTCCTCGATCTTCCTCGGGCGCCACATGACCTCGCTGTTGCATCGCCCCATAATATCAATCGGTCAATCATCGTACTAACACCACACCAACCATCGTACACACACCAAATTAATGTTCTTGAATACTGCCCCCCCACCCCCCAGTTTTGCATACCCCCCCCCAGCCAGCCCCCCAGTGTTGCATGATATAAATTATTAAGTGAAATTATAAAGGTAAATATTACAGTTAATTAAATACATGTTTTATTTATCAGTAATTTTATTTATCCCTATAAATTATTATTATTATTATTATTATTATTATTATTATTATTATTATTATTATTATTTACACTAGATATTTAAATATATAATATTATTTTTCGGGTAATTTCTGTCTAAAAAATAAATTAAAAAAAGTAATACAGACACGAATGCAACGTCGGCCATCTTGTTTGTTTACATTCAAGGTGCCGCTTCCACAACACTAATTATATTCACTATTTTAACCCTATATAAGGTAAGATATATAATTTATATTGGTATATATTAATTATAAATAAGTTTTAGATATATACAATGATTTTTAAGCCTGATAATTAAGTAATAAAGGTAAAATATATGTGTGTGTGTATGTGCATGTGTGTTGGTTACTGGGTTTAATTAAATATATAATTATTATTTTTGTTCATTTTAAACTGTGTGTGTGTGTGTGTATGTAATCAATTAGTGTATATTATTATCATGTGTGTGTATATGTGTGTGTGTACAGGTAGTAATGGTTGGACAACAGCTGGATAGGG
>JAWQEG010004331.1:15000-72500 GCA_033782935.1 Petrolisthes cinctipes
TTTAAATAATGTGTGTGTGTTTAAATAATGTGTGTGTGTTTAAGTAATGTGTGTGTGTGTGTGTGTATCCAGGGGGCATCAGACGTCTGGCGCCACACACACACACACACAAACACACACACACACACACACACACACACACACATAATCATTGGGTAAAAAACAGGTTCTCTAATAATTTTCAGCCTCTTACACCTTCCTTGTCGAGAGAGAGAGAGAGAGAGAGAGAGAGAGAGAGAGAGAGAGAGAATGCGTACTTGTGTGTGTGTGAGAGAGAGAGAGAGTGTGGGAGTGAGAGAGAGAGAAAGATATGTGAGAGAGAGAAAGTGTGTGTGTGTGGATGTGAGAGGGAGAGAGATAAAGTGTGTGTGTGTTTGTGTGAGAGAGAGAAAGTGTGTGTGTGTTTGTGTGAGAAAGAAAGTGTTTGTGTGAAAGAGAGAGAAAGTATTTATGTGAGAAAGAGAAAGTGTGTGTGTTTGTGAGAGAGAGAGAGAGAGAGAGAGAGAGAGAGAGAGAGAGAGAGAGAGAGAGAGAGAGAGAGAGAGAGAGAGAAAGTGTGTGTGTGTTTGTGTGAGAAAGAGAAAGTGTGTGTCTGTGTGAGAGGGAGAGAGAGAGAGAGAGAGAAAGTGAGTGTGTGTGTTTGTGTGAGAGAAAGTGTGTGTGTGTTTGTCACCGTTTGTGTGAGAAAGAGAAAGTGTGTGTGTGTTTGTGTGAGAGAGAGAGAGAAAGTGTGTGTATGTGTGTGAGAGAAACAGTGCGTGTCTGTATGTGCGTTTGTGTGTGTATGAGAGAGAGAGAGAGTGTGTGTGTGTGTGTACGATTTATAACCAACCATTCAGCCATTCAAATAAGTCAGGCAGCAATAATAATAATAATGAATATAGATAAATATTATAGTTACCCTTTTAAATAATAAATGTAGATAAATATTATAGTTACCCTTTAAAATAATAAATATAGGTAAATATTATAGTTACCCCTTCAAATAATAAATTTTCTCTAACTATCAAATATGTACAGAAAATGTATCTATTAAATGGCTAACTTATATATATTTAATTGTATCATAGTTTTCTTGATTATTTTTATTTATTGGTCTTGTGTATTTATTTATTGTGTATTTAAACTATGTATTATTATTATTATTATTAATATTATTTATTATTATTATTATAGTGGTGCGCAACACGTGACGCCATTGTTTTGTTAGGAAGCATTTGGTATAAACACATGAAGGACGACGTCTGTGATTGGCTTAGAGGAGTACAGTCAATCCACCAATCAGAGGCGAGCTTTTATACTGGGTGGGGGTTTGGAGGGGGGTTTTGGGTGGGGGTGTGTGCTCCAAAATAATTCATGCAACAAATTTAATTAACTAAAAAAAAAAAAAAAAAAAAAATTCTTTGTTGCTTTAAATAATTTGGATGAAATATTTACTCCAAAATTTATTAGGAAAAATAATGTTTGGATTTTATTTTATAGCTTTGGGTGTTTTTCGGGTGCTCCAAAATAATTCAGACAACAAAATTAATGAAGTAAAAATAATGTTTCTTTGTTGCTTTAAATAATTTGGATGAAAATATTTACTCCAAAAAATACATATATATAATTGAAAGAAATATATTTAATAGAATTTCTTTTATATATTCTAGTGCTCCAAAATAATTAATACAACAAATTGAATTAAATATAATGATGTTTCTTTGTTGTTTTTTAATAGTTTGGATGAAAATATTTGTAAGAAATAATTGCAAGAAACTTATATAGAATTTATTTTATATATTCTAGTACTCCAAAATAAGTCAAGCTTAACATTTAATTACGAAAAATAATGTTTCTTTGTTGTTTTGTAATAGTTAGGATGAAAATATTTACTTCAAAAAAATACATATAATTGAAATAAATATATATAGAATGTATTTTATATATTCTAATGCTCCAAAATAATTAATACAACAAATTTTATGAAGTAAAATAATGTTTCTTTGTTGTTTTTTAATAGTTATGATGAAAATATTTACACCAACTTCCACCAAATGCTACTCAGTGTTGTTTTGGATTTTTCGTGTCGTGGTGTTGTTTTGGTTCTAATGAGGTAAGTTGTCTTTATTTAACACTTTATGTGGGTGTAGTGGGTGTAAGTGTGGGTGGGGAGGGTGTGGGGGGTTGTAGTGGGTGTGTGGGTGTGGGTGGGGGG
Organism: Petrolisthes cinctipes; assembly: GCA_033782935.1. Classification (NCBI taxonomy): domain Eukaryota; kingdom Metazoa; phylum Arthropoda; class Malacostraca; order Decapoda; family Porcellanidae; genus Petrolisthes; species Petrolisthes cinctipes. The sequence goes on from JAWQEG010004331.1 coordinate 17,198, forward strand.
GTTTTAGGGGGGGTATTTAGGGTGTAATATGAGTGTGTTGGTATGTGCATTTAATTTTACATATACGTAATAAAAATGGGTGTAGTGGGTGTAAGTGTGGGTGGGGAGGGTGTGGGGGATTGTAGGGGGGGTGTGGGTGGGTGTGGGGGGGTATTTAGGGTGTAATATAAGTGTGTAGATATGTGTATATAATTTTACATATACGTAATAATTGTGGGTGTAGTGGGTGTAAGTGTGGGTGGGGAGGGTGTTGGGGGTTGTAGTGGGGGTGTGGGTGTGTCTGGGGGGGTATTTAGGGTGTAATATGAATATGTAGATATGTGTATTTTATTTTACATATACGTAATAAATGTGGGTGGGGAGGGTGTGGGGGGGTTGTGGGTGGGTGTGGTTTTTTTTTTAGGGGGGTGTAGGGGGTGTAATGTGAGTGTGTAGGTATGTGTATTTATATATGGTAAATATTGAAAGAATTACCGTTATTGTGTACGGTTTTTCTACCTTCATTACCCACTTATTTAGACCATTCTAAGACTATTTTCTTCTATGGCATTTCCTCCACAAATGCCCCATTTCTAAGATAGGTCTTATTCAAATGGGGCATTTTGAAATTAGCCTGACCTTACCTGACCTGACCTAACCTAGACAGCATCAGACTACCGGGACCTAACCTGGGCAAACTACCGGGAAATAATCGTGATAAAGTACAATAAATGACAGGGGTAAAATACTAGGACCCAGCCGGATCTGGCAACACTGCTGAATTAAGGTCCACTTCTGTACTAATACCCTATTTTCTTCTATGGCATTTCCTCCGCAAATGCCCCATTTCCAAGATAGGCCAAGGTTTTGTTATGACCTAACGTGACCTAACTCAACGTACAAATTACCTCATCTACTTGAGTCGAGTCGAGTCGAGTTTCGGGAGTGTTGCCTTTTAAACGGCTCTCCCTGATGTATGTATGTGGTGTTGCGGTCAGCGGGTCTCTTTATCTATTAATGTCTTTGTATCTTTTATTTCTCTTTAACCAAAACATATATATTACTAAGTTTGCCTGTTCAATAATATTTTCTTTCTTAAGGTGGTAATTCTTTTTTGATACATTGGAGTGCCTTGATTCCTCCAAAGTATGCCAGGAAACAAGAGCAGATGAGCAAAAATAATGGTGTTTTGTTGCTTGGAATAGTTTGGAGGATTCAGTTGCTCCAGAATTACCAATACCGAATTTCCTCCTTAAGTAGTATTTCCCCAATAAGATTATTTGGTAAATATTGAATGAATTACCGTTATTGCGTACAGTTTTTCTACCTTCATTACCCACTTATTCAGACCATTCTAAGACACTTTTCTTCTATGGCATTTCCTCCACAAATGCCCCATTTCCAAGATAGGGCATATTCAAATGGGGCATTTTGAAATTAGCCTGACCTTACCTGACCTGACCTAACCTAACCTAGACCGCATCAGACTACCGGGACCTAACCTGGGCAAACTACCGGGAAATAATCGTGATAAAGTACAATAAATGACAGGGGTAAAATACTGGGACCCAGCCGGATCTGGCAACACTGCGACAAAACGGTAATTCTTTCAATAAATACCGATTATTTTCATTTTCTTAGTATGGTTGTTGTAGTACAGTTCTTGTGGCTCTCTCCTCGTTGTATGCCGGACAGTGTATAGGATAAAGTGTTTCAGGTCTCGTATACTTCATCACACATAATGCACCCAGTATATATCTTCCCCGGTGAATCTTTTCCTATCCCCACAAGTTCAACTATAAATCTGCTAAATAAAATGGTTACACTCCCTCCCCAAACGTGTAAAAATAAACGGTTACACTCCCCAAACTATATATTGTGAATCAGCACCACCGGCAAAGGATTTTATGACATAACATGATGTAAATATTACGTTAAAATGTCAAATATTCTATTTATCGGTTAAAACCATAAAGAACAGCTCCAACGGACCAATTTCCCAAACACCAGGACATCTGGCTTTGTTTAAGACGAGTTTAATTAGGCCAAATTTGATGCTTCATTAGAGTGTAAGATGAAGCTCCGAGTCATGTAAAATAACAAACAAAAAATAGTAATACAAAATGACAACTTGTGGTGGGTTGGTTTGCCAGTTCTGTCAGCGGCCAGCGGATAAAGGCGGGTTTACACGGAGCAATTAAAGTGTATACACGGGCGGGAGCACCGTTGCCGCCGTTAGTGCAACATAAACAAACGAGATGGACTCCTCCTTTGAAGATATCTTATTTTATTGTACATTTATTTACTGTCTCTAGGTATTCCAAGCACATCTGAATACTTATTAGTTACAGAGAGAGAGGGGGGGGGGGGAAGAGGGTGTGTGTGTGTGTGTGAAAGAGAGGTGGTGGGGAGGGGTTGTGAAAAGGAGAGAGAGAGAGTGGGGGAGAGGGTGTGTGTGTGTGTGTGAAAGAGAGGTGGGGGAGAGGGGTTGTGACAAGGAGGGAGAGTGGGGGAGAGGGGTTGTGACAGGGAGGGAGAGAGAGAGTGGGGGAGAGGGTATGTGTGAAAGAGAGGTGGGGGAGAGGGGTTGTGACAAGGAGAGAGAGAGAGAGAGTGGGGGAGAGGGTGTGTGTGAGTGTGTGAAAGAGAGGTGGGGGAGAGGGGTTGTGACAAGGAGAGAGAGAGAGAGAGTGGGGGAGAGGGTGTGAAAGAGAGGTGGGGGAGAGGGTATGTGTGTGTGTGTGAAAGAGAGGTGGGGGAGAGGGGTTGTGACGGAGAGAGAGAGAGAGAGAGAGTGGGGGAGAGGGTGTGTGTGAGTGTGTGAAAGAGAGGTGGGGGAGAGGGTATGTGTGTGTGTGTGAAAGAGAGGTGGGGGAGAGGGGTTGTGACAAGGAGAGAGAGAGAGAGAGAGTTGTGTGAGAGGGAGATGTGTACAGTCATAACCAAAATAATGAAGATGAGTCATTTGGGTGAATTTTACAGACAACCAATATGTGTGTGTATGTGTTCGTGTGTGTGTGTATATGTGTTCGTGTGTATTTGTGTATGTGTGTGTGTATTCGTGTGTATGTATGTGTGTGTATTCGTGTGTACGCATGTATGTATGTGTGTATATTTGTGTGTATGTATATGTGTGTGTGTTGGTGTTTATGTATGTGTGTGCGTGTGTGTATGTGTTGGTGTGTATGCGTGTATATTTGTGTGTATGCTTTGCTGGCGATGGCTATTTTTTCACTTTTTCAACGGGACCTCCCTTGGTGTATTGCCGCTGCCGGGAAAAAAACTCCGACTTCCCGCACTATGTTCCCGGGAGCAAAATTGCCCCCGTGTAAACCCGCTATAAGTCTCGGAAAACTGGTGATAATGGAATGATTTTAGGATCCAAATATCATTGAAAGAAAACACAGTCAATTCTTATTTTACACTGGCATTATGTATGTGAAATAGTGTGTGTGTAATGAATGTATGTACTGTATTCACTTATTGTACACTATATTACACACCCAATATACAAGTGTACTGTACAATGAGGGTTTTCTGTACACGGTTTCATTACACACACTACATTACACACCCAATATACAAGTGTACTGTACAATGAGGGTTTTCTGTACACGGTTTCATTACACACACTACATTACACACCCAATATACTGTTTCTATAAAAGAGAGGCGTCTGTCTGTGTGCACCTTTCTCCCAAACCAAAAGAAATAGAACGTACAAACCATATATATATATTCTGAAAGGGCATGACCCAGGCAAGGTTTTACATACATAATAACTTCACATTTTGAAGATTAACAATACTCTCTGAAGCTGTCATTTGGAATTACTATTAATAAGAGCCAAGGTCAAGCCATGACATCTATAGGGAACTTGATCTCTCTGAAAATCCAGCCTACTAATTTGTGATTGTAAATGATGTTTGTATAATTACGAAACTATTACATGAAAAAAGCAAATTTTTCACGCGTACTGTATAGCGCTTGATCTCTGAAATGCAGTCTTCATACATGGCTAGCTCTATGTTGCACTTTCACGTGTTGCAAATGCAGATAACATAATAATTATACAGTATATATTGACTCCAAACCAGAAGACAAAAAATGTGGTTTAGACTGAAGTTTTGCAATGAAAGTTTGACCACAACACAAAAAATTTATGCTGTTTATGTTTGGAGGCTTCTGATTCCTTCTGACCATGCCATGAAACAAACCAGCTCCTTCCATATAGGTGTATGTGTGTGTGTGTGGAAGCTTATGATTCCTTCTAACCATAGACTCAATTCTATGAGGTGTTTTTTTCAATACACAATTTTGATAATGCTAAGATATGAGAAATGACACAAAGAGTATTTAAAGACTTTTTTTTATTTATTTTTAAGAAATGTCTGGATTAGTGATAATTGCAGTAAATTTTTAAAGAAAAGATTGAAACCATATCTGTTGGCTGGTTACAACATGGATAATTATGAACATTAGAAGTGATTATAATGTTAGATAATATTGAGGGAAGCCCTACGGAGCACCATCTGCTTAATAATATATAACAAACAAATAACAATGAAGGAACAAGAAAACTGGAGGCTTCTGATTCCTCCTGACCATGCCATGAAACAAATCAGCTCCTTCCATATAGGTGTGTGTGTGTGTGTGTGTGTGTGTGTGTTTGTAGGCTTCTGATTCCTCCTGACCATGCCATGAAACAAACCAGCTCCTTCCATATAGGTGTGTGTGTGTGTGTGTTTGTAGGCTTCTGATTCCTCCTACAACTCATTGACTTTACATAGACTATCAATAAAAATAAAATGATTATAAAGATTAATTAAAGGTGTTCCATCTGGTGAGAGAATATTTAACTTCAACAACAACAACAACAACTCATTGATTTACATAGACTATCAATAAAAATATAATTAATATAAAGATTAATTAAAGGTGTTCCATCTGGTGAGAGAATATATAACTAACAACAACAACAACAACTCTTTAAATTTACATAGACTATTAATAAAAATAAAATAAACACAGAGTTGTAAGATTAATTAAGGGGGTGCGGGAATAGGGGGACAGGCTTGGGGGGGTTTTAGGGGGGTGCGGGAATAGGGGGACAGGCTTCGGGGGGTTTAAGGGGGGTGCGGGAGTAGGGGAACAGGCTTCGGGTGGGTTTGGGGGGTGCGGGAGTAGGGGGACAGGCTTGGTGGGGGTTTGGGGTGTGCGGGAGTAGGGGGACATGCTCGGTGGGGGTGTGGGGGGTGTGGCAGTAGGGGGACAGGCTTAGGGTGGGTTTGGGGGGTGCGGGAGTACGAGACAGGCTTGGGGGGGTTTTAGGGGGTGCGGGAGTGGGGGGACATGCTTGGGGGTGGGAGTTAGGGGGGTGCGGGAATAGGGGACAGGCATTCTACCCACCCCAAGCCTGTCCCCCTATTCCCGCACCCCCCAAGCCTGTCCCCCTTACTCCCGCACCCCCAACCCTGTCCCCCTACTCCCGCACCCCCTTAAAGGTGTTCCATCTGGTGAGAGAATATATAACTAACAACAACAACAACAACTCATTCACTTATTTACATAGACTATCAATAAAAATAAATTATGTCTTCTAACATTTTGAACATTGAAATTTGGAAAACCAGAATATATATATAATTTTTTTTAAGATGTTTTTAAGGTGGTATATAATATAATACAGTCACAATCAAATATCCACCAACACTTTCCTTCCATCGTAGTAAATATTTTGGTAATAAAGAACAACACGTGTATGATTTTGCACCACCTCATAATAATAATAATAATAATAATAATAATAATAGTAATAGTAGTAGTAGTAGTAGTAATAATAATAATAATAATATTAATAATAATAATAATAATAATAATAATAATAATAATAATATCCACCAACACTTTCCTTCCATCGTAGTAAATATCTTGGTAATAAAGAACAACACGTGTATCATTTTGCACCACCTCATAATAATAATAATAATAATAATAATAATAATAGTAATAGTAGTAGTAGTAATAATAATAATAATAATAATAATAATAATAATAATTGAGGGGGTTAAGTTGACATAAGGTGTTGTTGTATAATTATATTTTGCACCACCTCATAATAATAATAATAATAATAATAATGATAATAATAATAATAATAATAATTGAGGGGGTTGAGTTGACATAAGGTGTTGTTGTATGATTATATTTTGATATGATACTGATTTATTTGTACGATGGAAGGAAGGAAAGTGTGGGTGGATATTTGATTGTGACTGTACATTGTTTTGGGTGGTAAATCTGGAGTAAATGATTCCTCCAAACTATGCCAGGCAACAGGATATCATTATTTTTCTTCATTTTCATGTTGACAAGACTAGGGGGTGTAGAGGGTGTGGGTGGGGGGGGTTAGGGGGTGTGTGGGTGTGTCTGGGAGGGTATTTAAGGGGTGTCTGGGGGTTTTTAGGGGGTGTAGAGGGTGTAGTGGGGGGTTTTAGGGTGTGGGTGTGTCTGGGGGTTTTTAGGAGGTGCAGAGGGTGGGGTTTTTTTTTGGGTGTGTCTGGGGGGTTTTAGGGGGTGTAGAGGGTGGGGGGAGGTTTTAGGGGGGGTGTGGGTGTGTCTTGGGGGGTATTTAGGGGTGGGGGTGGGGGGAGGGGGTTATTAGAGGGTGTGGTGGGGGGTATTTAAGGGGTGTAGAGGGTGTGGGGGGTTTTAGGGTGTGGGTGTGTCTGGGGGGTTTTAAGGGGTGTAGAGGGTGTGGGGGGTTTTTAGGGAGTGTGTGTGTGTATGGGGGGAGGGGGGTGTAGAGGGTATGGGGGGTTTTGGGGGGGCTGTGGGTGTTTCTGTGGGGTGTAGAGGGTGTGGGGGGTTTTAGGGTGTGTGTCTGGGTGGGTATATAAGGTGTAATATGAGTGTGTTGGTATGTGTATTTAATTTTATACATACCTAATCCTTTTATCACCACACTATAATATTGTTGACTGGACTGTATTGTAAGGGTCTGAGAATTTATTTGGTTATTTTAGGAGTTACATTTGATGCCAAGTTGACTTTTGACGAGTAATATGTTACATACTCTTAACTCATGTCTGTCACCTCTGTATGTACAGCCGGGAGCATAAATTCGCGTCCATCTCATGTAGTTAATGTTACTAGTATGACCAGATAGTTGCATTCTGAACCAGTTTTTATTCCAACAACAACAACATACGTAATTTACCACACGAGAACTATATCTGTCATCTCTGTATTAAAATTATATTACAACAACATCACTATAGCTAATACATACATACATACATACATACATAATTTACCATATGAGAACTATATCTGTCATCTCTATATTAAAATTGTATTACAACAACATCACTATAGCAAATACATACACAAGTGGAAATGAAGCCAACTTATGCCGCCGACTGTACCAGTTCATGTCACTTGTGGTACATTGGACTGCCATAGGTTTTTTTATGTATTTTAGATCAGGGTTGGGTAATGTTTTGATGTCTGGGGCCGGATGTGATTATTACAATAAGGCCACCGAGGGCCACTGGTCGAGTGAAATGCCCAATGTGGAATATATATACTGTATATTTTTATTTCCTTTCCCAAAATATACTACTGTGTAAAAAATAAGGAATTCCTGTGTACACATTTGATTCGTGTAATTATTCCCGTATACTGTATAACAAAGATTAAGTTAATATAATTGAACAAACTAAGCAGTATTAATAATTGCTTCAAATCGGCCATCACCACCTTGACTCCTACGAAATACGAATTCCTAAAAACAAGTTACACACGTTGAAAAAAGAAAAAAAAAAGTTTAATTTAAATACAGTTAATGTGACATGTACTGTATTTCGTACTGTAGGTAATGTAACAAAACAGAACCATATTACACCTTTAATTCTCTTGTTGGCTAATTTTTTGGGAAGGCTACTGAATCCTCCTTACTATGCCAGAAAACAGACAAACCCCCCCACCCCCAACCCCCACCCCCAACCCCAACCCCCCAAAATGGTACTAATAGGGGGGGATCTGTTTGTTTCATGGCATAGTTTGGGGGAATCAAAGACCTTCCATTTCACCCACAAAAGAATCTCCACTTAATGCATAATATAATTGTAGAAAAAAAGACTGGAGATTATCAATACCAGTAATTCATTGGCAGTAAGAGAGGCAATCTTAAAAAAAAAAAAAAAAAAAAAAAAAAAAAATTTGATTGTTGTACTCCAAAAAAAAAAAAAAAAAAAAAAAAAATTGATTGTTGTACTCCAAAAAAAAAAAAAAATTGATTGATAGTTGTACTAAAAAAAAAAAAAAAAAAATTGATTGTTGTACTCCACGCCCAGATCTAGGTGAAAAATTCTATCCGTGAGTGATACAGTAAGGGTATTTAATGGTAGTGTGTGTGGTTCAGTATATCAAATGTGTCGGGCCAAACGATAAACGCAGCTCGACTCTTGCGGGCCAGATTATAATGCAAACGGGCCGGAGATTGCCCGCCCCTGCTGTAATCTGTCAGTAAAGTACAGTATATGGTTTGTATCTTGGTGTGTGTCATAATACATAGGTTTGGTTATGTATTGCTGTGCTGTAAATAATGTCAGTACAGTGTATGGTTTGTATCTTGGTGTGTGTCATAATACATAGGTTTGGTTATGTATTGCTGTGCTGTAGATAATGTGAATACAGTGTTATGGTTTGTATCTTGGTGTGTGTCATAATACATAGGTGTGTTTATGTATTGCTGTGCTGTAGATAATGTGAATACAGTACAGTACAGTGTTATGGTTTGTACCTTGGTGTGTGTTATAATACATAGGTTTGCTTATGTATTACCACACTGTATAACTTGTCAATACAGTACAGTACAGTGTATGGTTTGTATCTTGGTGTGTGTCATAATACATAGGTTTGCTTATGTATTGCTGTGCTGTACAACTTGTCAATACAGTACAGTGTTATGGTTTGTATCTTGGTGTGTGTGTGTGTGTGTCTGTGTGTAATGGTCTTAGTGAATGTGTCTTTGATGGTGAAGGACTGGTTGGCTTTAAGAGTACGACTAATATGTTTTTATTAATTAAGGGGGTGCGGGAGTAGGGGGACAGGCTTGGGGGGAGTTTGGGGGGTGCGGGAGTAGGGGGACAGGCTTGGGTGGGGGGTGCGGGATTAGGGGGACAGGCTTGGGTGGGGGTTGGGGGGTGCGGGATTAGGGGGACAGGCTTGGGGGGGGTAGAAAGCCTGTCCCCTATTCCCGCACCACCCTAACCCCCCCCCCCCCCCAAGCCTGTCCTCCTACTCCCGCACCCCTCAAAACCCCCCCAAGTCTCCCCTACTCCCGCACCCCCCAAAACCCCCCCAAGCCTGTCCCCCCTATTCCCGCACCCCCCCAAGCCTGTCCCCCCTATTCCCGCACCCCCTTAAGGACCCTATGATTGTGTATGAAAATTGGAGGCTTCTGATTCCTCCTGATTATCCCACAAAACAAGCTCCTTCCATATGTGTGTGTGTGTGTGTGTGTGTGTTTGGAGGCTTCTGATTCCTCCTGACCATCCCACAAAACAAGCTCCTTCTATATATGTGTGTGTGTGTGTGTGTTTGGAGGCTTCTGATTCCTCCTGACCATGCCACGTACAGTTGGACACATGAATGGGTGGTACAGTCCAGGTGAAAGATACTTGTTCCATTTGAGTAACCAGTGTTTATTATGAGGTAGTTGCTTTTTATTACCATCCTCAATACTGACTTCTGCCCCTCCTAATTACCAACCTAACCTGACCTAACATAACCTAACCTAACCCAACCTAACCCAACCTAACCTAACCCACCTAACCCAACCTAACCTAACCTAACCTAACCTAACCAGTGTCTATTATGAGGTAGTTACTTTTTATTACCATCCTCAATACTGACTTCTGCCCCTCCTATTTACCAACCCAACCTAACCTAACTCAACCTAACCCACCTAACCTAACCTAACCCAACCCACCCCAACCTAATCTAACCAGTGTCTATTATGAGGTAGTTGCTTTTTATTACCATCCTCAATACTGACTTCTGCCCCTCCTATTTACCAACCTAACCCAACCCACCCTACCCTAACCTAACCTAACCCAACCCACCTAACCTAACCTAACCCAACCCAACCCAACCCAACCCAACCCAATCCAACTAACCTAACCCAACCTAACCTAACCCAACCCAACCTAACCTAACCTAACCAGTGTCTATTATCAGGTAGTTGCTTTGTATTACCATCCTCAATACTGACTTCTGCCCCTCCTATTTACCAACCTAACCTAACCAAACCAACCCAACCCACCTAACCCACCTAACCTAACCTAACCAAACTCAACCTAACCTAACCGAACCCACCTAACCTAACCTAACCAGTGTCTATTATGAGGTAGTTGCTTTTTATTACTATCCTCAATACTGACTTCTGCCCCTTCTATTTACCAACCTACCTAACCCAACCCACCTAACCCAACCCACCTAACCCAACCCAACCAACCTAACCTAATCTAACCTAACCAGTGTCTATTATGAGGTAATTGCTTTTTATTACCATCCTCAATACTGACTTCTGCCCCTCCTAATTACCAACCTAACCTAACCTAACCCAACCCACCTAACCTAACCTAACCTAACCAGTGTCTATTATGAGGTAGTTGCTTTTTATTACCATACTCAATACTGACTTCTGCCCCTCCTATTTACCAACCAACCTAACACAACCCACCTAACCTAACCTAACCTACCTAACCTAACCCAACCCACCTAACCACTTCTGCCCCTGATGTCTCCTATTTGGCACTAATAAGGAACTTGATATTGGCAGAAATTGATCATCTTTCACTTGGGCTGTACCACCCATTCATGTGTCCAACTGTACAAGCTCCTTCCATATAGGTGTGTGTGTGTGTGTGTTTGGAGGCTTCTGATTCCTCCTGACTGTCCCACGAAGCAAGCTCCTTCCATATAGGTGTGTGTGTGTGTGTTTCGTGGCAATATTTGAAGGACTCATTTACCTTCAATTTTCTGACTACATCACACACACACACACACACACACACAGGGTCCCTTAAGGTGGTAATTAATTCACTTTTGTTACATTGGAGTGCCTTGATTCCTCCAAAGTATGCCAGGAAACAACAGGACCACATGAACAAAAAATAATGGTGTTTGTTCTATAAAAATAATGGTGTTTGTTCTATAAAAATAATGGTGTTTGTTCTATAAAAATAATGGTGTTTGTTCTATAAAAATAATGGTGTTTGTTCTATAAAAAATAATGGTGTTTGTTCTATAAAAATAATGGTGTTGGTAAATCTGGAGTAACTGAATCCTCCAAACTATTCCAAGCAACAGAACAAACACCATTATTTTTATAGAACAAACACCATTATTTATATAGAACAAACACCATTATTTTTTATAGAACAAACACCATTATTTTTATAGAACAAACACCATTATTTTTATAGAACAAACACCATTATTTTTATAGAACAAACACCATTATTTTTATAGAACAAACACCATTATTTTTATAGAACAAACACCATTATTTTTTATAGAACAAACACCATTATTTTTATAGAACAAACACCATTATTTTTATAGAACAAACACCATTATTTTTATAGAACAAACACCATTATTTTTATAGAACAAACACCATTATTTTTTGTTCATATGGTCCGGTTGTTTCCTGGCATACTTTGGAGGAATCAAGGCACTCCAATGTAACCAAAGTGAATCACCACCTTAACTTTAACATTTAATAAGGGACCCTGTGTGTGATGTAGTCAGAAAATTGGAAATAAATGTCTGTTTGGTTAGGTTAGGTTAGGTTTGGTTTGGTTAGAGTAGGGTATGTTTGGTTAGGTTAGGTTAGGGTAGGGTAGATTTGGTTAGGTTAGGTTAGAGTATGTTAGGTTAGGTTTGGTTAGGTTTAGTTTAATTTATTTAGGTTTGGTTAGGTTAGGGTAGATTTGGTTAGGTTAGGTTTGGTTAAGTTTATTTTTGTTAGGTTAGGCTATGTTTGGTTAGGTTAGGTTAGGTTAGGATAGGTTAGGTTAGGGTAGGGTAGATTTGGTTAGGTTAGGTTAGGTTAGAGTATGTTTGGTTAGGGTAGAGTATGTTTGGTTAGGGTAGGTTAGGTTAGGTTAGGTTAGGTTAGGTTAGGTTAGGTTAGGTTAGGTTAGGTTAGGTTAGGTTAGAGTATGTTTGGTTAGGGTAGAGTATGTTTGGTTAGGGTAGGTTAGGTTTGGTTTGGTTAGAGTATGTTTGGTTAGGGTAGGGTATGGTTGGTTAGGGTAGATTTGGTTAGGTTTGGTTAGGGTAGATTTGGTTAGGTTAGGTTAGGGTAGATTTGGTTAGGTTAGGTTAGGGTAGGGTAGATTTGGTTAGGTTAGGTTAGGGTAGGGTAGATTTGGTTAGGTTAGGTTAGGGTAGGGTAGATTTGGTTAGGTTAGGTTAGGGTAGGGTAGATTTGGTTAGGTTAGGTTAGGGTAGGGTAGATTTGGTTAGGTTAGGTTAGGGTAGGGTAGATTTGGTTAGGTTAGGTTAGGGTAGGGTAGATTTGGTTAGGTTAGGTTAGGGTAGGGTAGATTTGGTTAGGTTAGGTTAGGGTAGGGTAGATTTGGTTAGGTTAGGTTAGGGTAGGGTAGATTAGGTTAGGGTAGATTTGGTTAGGTTAGGTTAGGTTTATTTTTGTTAGGTTAGGCTATGTTTGGTTAGGTTAGGGTATGTTAGGTTAGGTTTGGTTAGGTTAGGATAGGTTAGGTTAAGTTTCTTTAGGTTAGGTTAAGTTTCTTTAGGTTAGGGTATGGTTGGTTAGGTTAGGTTTGGTTAAGTTTATTTAGGTTAGGTTAGGGTATGTTTGGTTAGGTTAGGTTAGGGTATGTTCAGTTAGGTTTGGGTATGTTTGGTTAGGTTAGGTTAAGTTTATTATTATTAGGTTAGGTTAGGGTTAGGGGGGGTTGGGGATGGGGGGTGGTAGAGGAGAAGGGGGTGTGGGTGTACTAATTTTCTCTCTCTCTCACACACACACACACACATTCGAACAAAAACATACACACACATTTTTTCATATTATTATTATCTGAACACACACACAGTGGTATTATTGTATGTGTTAGGTGGTTGTGGTGTGTGTGTGTGTGTGTGTAATTGGTGGTGGTGTATGTGTGTGTGTGTGTGTGTAATTGGTGGTGGTGTATGTGTGTGTGTGTGTGTGTGTTTAGGGGAGTGTGTGTGTGTGTGTGTAGGGGAGTGTGTGTGTGTGTGTGTGTAAGTGGTGGTGGTGTATGTGTGTATAGGTGAGGTGTATGTGTGTGTATAGGTGAGGTGTGTGTGTGTGTGTGTGTGTCTATAGGTGAGGTGTGTATTTGTGTGTGTATGTACATTATGTATGTATGTGTGTAGGTAATATACAGTGTGTGTGTAGGTAATAGTATACAGCGTGTGTGTGTGTGTATGTATGTTTGTATGTGTGTCTGTAGGTGAGGGAGGTGTGTGTATGTGTGTAGGTAATAGTATACAGCGTGTGTGTGTATGTAATAGTATACGGAGTGTGTATGTTTGTATGTGTGTGTGTAGGTGAATGAGGTGTGTGTATGTATGTATGTATGTATGTGTAGGTAATATACAGTGTGTATGTAGGTAATAGTATACAGTGTATGTATGTATGTGTGTAGGTGAGGGAGGTGTGTGTGTGTATGTATGTGTGTGTGTGTGTAGGTAGTAGTATACAACGTGTGTGTGTGTAGGTGAGGGAGGTGTATGTGTGTATGTGAGGGAGGTGTGTGTGTATGTATGTATGTGTGTAGGTAATAGTATACAGTGTGTGTATGTATGTATGTAGGTAATAGTATACAGTGTGTATGTATGTATGTCTGTGTAGGTAATAGTATACAGCGTGTGTATGTGTGTGTGTAGGCGAGGGATGTATGTATATATGTGTGTGTGTGTGTAGGTGAGGTAGGTGTATGTGTGTAGGTAATAGTATACAATGTGTGTGTGTAATAGTATACAGAGTGAGTGTGTATGTATGTTTATATGTGTGTGTGTGTAGGCGAGGGATGTATGTATATATATGTGTGTGTGTAGGCGAGGGATGTATGTATATGTGTGTGTATGTGTGTAGGTAATAGTATACAGTATATGTGTGTAATAGTATACACAGAGTGAGTGTGTATGTATGTATGTGTGTAGGCGAGGGATGTGTGTGTGTATGTGTGTAGGTAATAGTATACAGAATGTGTGTGTAGGTAATAGTATACCATGTGTGTGAAATAGTATACAGAGTGTGTGTGTATGTATGTATGTCTGTATGTGACGGAGGTGTGTGTATGTATGTTTGTGTGTAGGCGAGGGATGTATGTATGTGTGTAGGTAATATACAGAGAGTATGTGTAGGTAATAGTATACAGTATATGTGTGTAATAGTATACACAGAGTGAGTGTGTATGTATGTATGTGTGTTCCCCGGCAGAGTTTATCGATCTCACTGCGCATGAATGGCGAGGCAGGTCTGGCCTTTGTATCCATCCACTCACTCACTCTCCCTCAACCCCCCCCCACCTCTCACCCCCCTCACTCTCTCTCTCTCTCTCTTCTCTCTCTCTCTCTCTCTCTCATACACACACCTACGGACTCTCCCTCTCTGCTCTCTCTCTCTCTCTCTCTCTCTCTCTCTCCGACGAACCCCCCCACTCACTCACTCTCCCTCAACCCCCCCCCCACACCCCTCTCTCTCTCTCTCTCTCTCTCTCTCTCACACACACACACACACACACACACACACACGGACTCTCTCTCTCACCGACGGACCCCCCCTTCTCTCTCTCTCTCTCACACACACACACCTACGGACCTTCCCCCCCTCACTCGGACTCTCTCTCTCTCTCTCTCTCTCTCTCTCTCTCTCTCTCTCTCTCTCTCTCTCTCTCTCTCTCTCTCTCTCTCTCTGATGGATCCCCCCTTCTCTCTCTTTCCCCCCTCTCTCTCACACACACACACACACACCTTCGGACTCTCTCTCTCTCTCTCCGACAGACCCCCCCCTTCTCTCACCCCCCACACACCCTCTCTCTCTCTTTCTCTCACCTACGGACTCTCTCTGACGGACCCCCTTCTCTCTCTCTCACACACACACCTACGAACTCTCTCTCTTTCTCTCTCACTGATGGACCCCCCCCCCCCCTTCTCTCTTTCTCTCACTGACGGACCCCCACTTCTCTTTCTTTCTCTCACTGACGGACCCCCCCTCCCCCCTCTCTCTCTCTCTCTCTACGGACCCCCCCCCCTTCTCTTTTCTCTCCTTGCATTCGATTCAGGATTTTCAAAACAACAACAACAACAACAATAATAATAATAATAAGTGAAATAAACGAATAAATTAAATAAAGAAAAAAATACACATTAAAAATAATTATTATATACTATTTATAGTTAGTAAAAAAAATTATTTATTTATTTATTTAATTATTTATTTTTTTCTATTCATTTATTTATATAGTTATCAATTTCTTTAGTTATTTATTTATTTATTTATCTATTTATTCATTTATTTATTTATTCATTTATTTCGTTATGTAGTTATTTATTTATTTATTTATTTGTCTAGTTATTTCGTTATTCATTAGTAATTTATTCATTTATTTAGTTATTTATTTAGTTATTTCGTTAGTTATCTATTTATTCATTCATATAATTCTTCATTTGTTTAGTTATTTAGTTATTTATTTATTTCGTTAGTTATTTATTCATTTAGTTATTTCGTTATTTATTCATTTATTTTGTTATTTATCTATTTATTCGTTTAGTTATTTCGTTTATTCATTTATCTATTTATTCATTCATTTATTTCGTTATTTATTTATCTATTTATTCATTCATTTTTTTATTTCATTTGTTTAGTTATTTCGTTATTTATTCATTAATTTATTTCGTTATTTAGTTATTTATTTATTTCGTTATTTAGTTATTTATTTACTTCGTTATTTAGTTAGTTATTTCGATATTTATTTATTCATTTATTTCGTTAGTTATTTCGTTATTTATCTATTTATTTCGTTATTTATTCATTCATTTATTTCGTTATTTAGTTAGTTATTTCGTTATTTATTTATCTATTTATTCATTTATTTGATTAGTTATTTATTTCGTTATTTATTTATCTATTTATTCATTCATTTATTTATTCATTTATTTCGTTATTTTATTTATTTAGTTAGTTATTTATTTATCTATTTATTCATTCATTTATTTATTTATCTATTAATTCATTCATTGATTTCGTTAGTTATTTATCTATTCATTTATTTCGTTATCTATTTATTCATTTAGTTATTTAGTTATTTCCTTATTTATTTATCTATTTATTCATTCCTTTATTTAATATGATGCTAAACAATAAACACACACGATACACTATGGAAACACTCAAAATGAAATTGATTTAGTGCTCAGCAGACACACAGACACACACACACACACACATATACACTGCGCATGCTCCTTAAAGCTACCACACTGTTCGAACACAACGCTCACTGGATGACACTGACTTCGGATACATTATTATTATTATTATTACGACAACTGCAATAATAATAATATGAATAATAATAATAATAATAATAAGGACATCAATAATATCAATAATAATAATATGAACATGAATAATATCAATAATAATAATAATAACAGCAATATCAATAATAATAATAATAACATCAATAATAATAATAATAATAATAATATCATCAATAATAATAATAACAATAATAACAACAATATCAATAATAATAATAATAATAATGATAACATCAATAATATCAACACTAACAACAATATCAACAACAATGAGAGACTACCATACACACACACACACACACACACACACACACACATTTATTCTAACAGACACACACACACACACACACACACATTGATTCTAACACACACACACACACACATACACACATTGATTCTAACACACACACACACACACATTGATTCTAACACACACACACACACACACACATTGATTCTAACACACACACACAGAAAATAACTATAGCTTCGTTTTATTTACGTGTGTGTGTGTATGTGTATGTGTGTGTGTATACTTTATACATACATACACACACCTCCCTCCGTCTCCCTACACACACACACATCTCTTTGTGTTACTACCGGTGCGGCGCCCCCTATGTTGTGTGTGTGTGTGTGTGTGTGTAGGTGTGTGTGTGTGTGTGGAAGCAACGTGTGTATGTTTATGTATGTGTGTGGAAGTGATGTGTGTATGTGTGTATATGTGTAGAAGCGATGTGTGTGTGTGTATGTATGTGTGTAGAAGCTATGTATATGTGTGTGTGTGTGTGTGTAAAGCGATGTGTGTATGTATGTGTGTATATGTGTAGAAGCGATGTGTGTGTGTGTGTGTGTAGAAGCGATGTGTGTGTGTGTGTGTGTAGAAGCTATGTATATGTGTGTGTGTGTAGAAGCGATGTGTATGTGTGTATGTGTAGAAGCGATGTGTGTGTGTATATTTGTGTATGTTTGTAGAAGTAATGTGTGTAGAAGCTATGTATATGTGTGTGTGTGTGTGTGTAAAGCGATGTGTGTATATGTGTAGAAGCGATGTGTGTATGTGTGTGGAAGCAATGTGTGTATGTTTGTGTATGTGTGTGGAAGCAATGTATGTATGTATATATGTGTGTGTAGAGGGAATGTGTGTGTGTGTATATATGTGTTGAAGCAATGTGTGTGTGTGTGTGTATATATAGTACACGTGTGCGTTTGTATATAAAATTCATATATGTGAATGTGTAAGTGTGTGTGTGTGTGTGTGTGTAATTCATGTGTATGTGTGTGTGTACAATTCATGTGTATGTGTGTGTGTGTGTATAATTCGTGTGTGTGTGTGTGTGTATGTGTGTTTTAGCCAATTACAACATGTGAACGGATTCGGACAAGTTCCTTACTACGCGCGTTGCATCCCCCCCCCCCGCCCCCTCCACCCGCACCCCCCTAACCTGCCCCCCCCTCCACCCAGACCCCCTAACCTGCCCCCCCCTACACTCCTAGACCCCCTTACCTGCCCCCTTCCCTATCCCAGGCAGCCCCCTTAGCTACCCCCCCATATCCTACCTCCGCCCGCCCCCCCCCCCCAGTCCCAGAGCCTCCCCCCAACGCCCCCTCCCCCCACCCCCTGCTTGCGTACTCTTACACACAGACAGCTCCACCACCAGCAACACACAGAAGCAGCCATCGTTTCTGTGTGTCTCTGCGTCTGTGTGTGTGTGTTTTTTTGCGTGTGTTTGCGTGTTGTGTGTGTGTCTGTTTCTGTGTGTGTGTGTGTGTGTGTTTCCGGTGTATCTATAAGTGTGTATCTTTGTGTATCGTGTGTAGGAATAGCCGTGTGTGTGTGTATGTGTCTGTGTGTATGTTTTTGCGTGTGTGTGTGTGCGTGCGTTTCTGTGTGTATATGTGTGTGTGTGTGTGTATATATTAGTGTATCTTTGTGTATCGTGTGTATGTATGTGTGTGTGTGTGTGTTGATAGTGCCGGTACGATGTATAGTGTCGATATCACCACCACCGTCGTGTGCACAATAAGTGTTTGTGAATACACATAGTGAAACCCGTCGTATACATACACACACACACACATACATACATACATATATTAAACCCGTCGTACACACACATAAACACACACACATATACATACATACATACATACATGACATCCGTGGTACACACACACACACACATATATATATACATACATAAATACATAAATGACATCCGTGGTACACACACACACATACATACATAAGCATACACATACACACATACATACATAAACACACACATACATTAAATCTGTGATACACACACACACACACATATATATACATACATACACACATGCATACATTACACCTGTGGTACACACATACACACACACATGAAATCCGTGGTACACACACACACACATAAACACATATACACACATACACACTGGTAGTATAATAATGCTTTTGTGTATGTGTATGTGTGTGTATAGATTTCCAACTAACTATACACACACACACACACACACACATACATACATACATACATACATACATAGAAGGGCAAACAATACCTATGATGAAAAGAAAGAAAAAGAAAAAAAAAAATATTGTGTGTGTGTATATGTGTGTGTAAAATTGACAGTTGGTTAGAAATCTACACACACACACACACACACACACAAAACCATTATTATACTCCCCATGTGTGTGTATATATATATAAAATGGAAAGTTAGTTAGTTAGCTGGTAATCTATACACACACATACAAACAAACACACACACATATACATACATACATACATATATACACACACATACATACATACATATATACAAGTGTGTGTATATATAATATTTACTAACTATTAAAATTACTGAAAACGTGACGACTTGAAAACGAACAAACAAACGCAGAAACGCAAAATAAAAAAAAACGCAGAAACAAACTACTGTATAATATTTACTAAACATTCTGCTTTATTGAAAACACGACAACTCGAAAACAAACGATAAATATTTACAAACATTATATTTATACATTCACAGCTCTGAAAAAAGATGGCCGCTCAAAAAAACATAAAAACAAACTCTATATAATATTTACGAACCAAATAAAATTACTGAAAACACGATGACTTGAAAATAAAACGCAAAAACAAACGATAATTATTTACAAACATTATAATTATACATTCACAGTTCGGAAAAGAAAGATGGCCGCTCAAAAAATAATGAAAACGAACAATAATTATTACTAAGCATTTAAAATTACTGAAAATATTGCGTCTTGAAAATAAACGCAAAACCGATCTATAGATATTTACAAATATTATATTTATACATTCACAGCACGGAAAACAAAGATGGCCGCTCGTCAAACCATAAAACGAGATTATAATAATATTTACTAAGCATTTAAAATTACTGAAAATAAACACAAAACCGAGCTATAAATATTTACAAACATTATATTTACACATTCACAGCTCGGAAAAGAAAGATGGCCGCTCAAAAAACCCTAAAACGAGATTATAATGATATTTACTAAGAATTTAAAATTACTGAAAATACTGTATTGCGTCTTGAAAAAAACACGCAAAAACAAGTTATAAATATTTACAAACATTATATTTATACATTCACAGCACGGAAAGAAAGATGGCCGCTCGTCAAACCATAAAACGAGATTATAATAATATTTACTACTAAGAATTTAAAATTACTGAAAATATTACTTGAAAATAAACGCAAAACCAAGTTATAAATATTTACAAACATTATATTTATACATTCACAGCACGGAAAAAAAAAGATGGCCGCTCGTCAAACCGTAATACGAGGTTATAATAAGTTACAATTTGACGTGGAAGTTTGAAATAACAACATATATATAATTATAACAACAACGACAACAACAACAACAACTACGGATTTGGACACCATGAATCGTTCTGGTCACACTTGCATTCATTGGACGACCAACTTGGCAACACTTTGTCCGAGTGAGTTCGTGTAATGGGGTTTTCTGTGTTATTTAATTTTAAGGGACCCTGTGTGTAAGAGAGAGAGAGAGAGAGAGAGAGAGAGAGAGAGAGAGAGAGAGAGAGAGATTAATAGTGTGTGTGTGAGAGAGAGAGAGAGAGAGAGATATTGTGTGTTTGTGAGAGAGAGAGAGAGAGAGAGAGATTGATTGTGTGTGTGTGAGAGAGAGATTGTGTGTGTGTGTGTGAGAGAGAGAGATTGTATGTGTGTGTGTGTGAGAGAGAGAGAGATTGTGTGTGTGTGTGTGTGTGTGAGAGAGAGAGAGATTGTGTGTATGTGTGTGTGTGTGAGAGAGAGAGAGATTGTGTGTATGTGTGTGTGTGTGAGAGAGAGAGAGAGATTGTGTGTGTGTGACAGAGAGAGAGAGCTTGTGTGTGTGTGTGTGTGTGTGTGTGCAATTCTCCTACACAATCACAGGGTTCTAAATTAATCTTAAGGTCGTATGCATGAAGATATTGTTATTTTGTAATGTAAGACTATGTAACTACAATACAACATTATTATTATTATTATTATTATTAGGGTTGTTGTTTTGTAATGTAAGACTATGTAACTACAATACAACATTATTATTATTATTATTAGGGTTGTTGTTTTGTAATATAAGACTATGTAACTACAATACAACATTATTATTATTATTATTATTATTTTTATTAGGTTAGTTGTTTTGTAATGTAAGACTATGTAGCTACAATACAACATTATTATTATTATTATTATTAGGTTTATTATAGTCTTCCCAAACCTGGAAGGTCTCTCGGGCGAGGGCAGCTAATTGGCTCGCTTGTGCCACATTTATACCAAAACAAAGCTTTTCAGGTATGATGGTCACTGACCGACCTGACCCAAACATGTGACCTTCACCCCGCACCCGCCTCAATGACAAAACAATGGCAACGTCTCATATGTGGTGCGGAAATAAACGCCACATGATTTATATAAACACATATTTTTTTCTAGTAGAATTAACGAATTCTGTACAGCACATAATTACGTTAACATATGTATATATATAATGTGTATCTGATGCAAAACAAAAATCTGAATATTGTTAAATGTAATAATTTGTTGTTTATCGTTTGGCATATCAGCATTAATCACCAGCCACGCCGTAGAGCTCTTCCAGGTTTAGGAAGAGTATAGGTTTATTTTTTATAATGTAAAGCCCCCCATACACACACACACTATTCAGTTGTAGTACCTTCCATCCTAACCTTAGTTAACACACAGACAACACCATAACAACATCTCTTCCTTCCCAACATTTCACAGTCTATCTGGGGTGCTCACATGTAGGAAAAAAAAATAGCGAGAGATTCATCTTTTTCTTTAAATTTACTTAACAGAACATCATAGGCCGTTATCACATTGTGCGGCCTAGGTAGCTGCTTTCGTGTTTCTGTCCGAGTCATCACTACTTTACACTTTCCATATACATAGATATCCCCTGTAAATGTCAATAAATTCCCCATCAATCACTCTATACTTTCAGGACAGACACATTTCCTCACACACAGCACCTCTACTATTGAATAAATATACATAGATATTCCCTGTAAATGTCAATAAATTCCCCACCAAACACACTATCCTCTCAGAACACAGCACCACTTCTATTCCAACACCACTACGGTTGGTGTGCAACTCATGCCACATTTTCAACATGTGCTTCAGTTCATTTGGTGTGCTTTCCATCCTGACTACAGTTCAAAATATCCCCATACACACTCAAACTGGCCTCCAGTTAACGGTTAAACCTGGTTTCATCAGTCGGACGGTCAGTTAAAACTGTGTGTGTATGTGGGACTTAAGACTATGTAACTACACTACAACATTATTATCATTATTATTATTATTATTATTATTATAGTTGTTGTTTTGGTAATCACTGAGTCATTTGGTACACACACACACACACACACACACACACACACACACACACACACACACACACATTTATTACAGTACTTGCACAATAATAAATGACCTCTCTTTCCACACACACACACACACACACACACACACACACACACACACATCACAATACTTACACAATAATAAATGACCACATCTCTTTACACACACACACACACATACACACATCACAATAATAAATAACTATCTGTCTTTCCAAAATATTTGAGTTATAACCAATATATTTTCTTTTCAGGTCTGGATGAAGATGTAACATGTAGCAGACTGCAAAATCTTCCTGACTTGTAAGTATTATTATTATTATTATTATTATTGTTATTATTATTGTTATTGTTGTTATTATTATTATTATTGTTATTATTATTGTTATTATTATTATTATTATTATTGTTGTAATTGTTATTATTGTTATTATTATTGTTATTGTTGTTATTATTGTTATTAGCTATTAGTTTACAAACCAATACCACTGTGGAATGGACCCAGTGTTGTTGTTGATGTTGTCCCGGGGTAGAGTGGCCTCCTGCCCCACACACACCACTGGTACACTCTGGTCACAGTGAAAAAACAAATTAGAATAAAGGAGGGGCTGTATGTCCCTATATGTCTGTGGTACTGAAGTACATCCCAGGGTAATGGAACCACAACTTACTGGACCAGGGAGTCTGTATGTCCCTATATGTCTGTGGTACTGAAGTACATCCCAGGGTAATGGAACCACAACTTACTGGACCAGGGAGTCTGTATGTCCCTATATGTCTGTGGTACTGAAGTACATCCCAGGGTAATGGAACCACAACTTACTGGACCAGGGAGTCTGTATGTCCCTATATGTCTGTGGTACTGAAGTACATCCCAGGGTAATGGAACCACAACTTACTGGACCAGGGAGTCTGTATGTCCCTATATGTCTGTGGTACTGAAGTACATCCCAGGGTAATGGAACCACAACTTACTGGACCAGGGAGTCTGTATGTCCCTATATGTCTGTGGTACTGAAGTACATCCCAGGGTAATGGAACCACAACTTACTGGACCAGGGAGTCTGTATGTCCCTATATGTCTGTGGTACTGAAGTACATCCCAGGGTAATGGAACCACAACTTACTGGACCAGGGAGTCTGTATGTCCCTATATGTCTGTGGTACTGAAGTACATCCCAGGGTAATGGAACCACAACTTACTGGACCAGGGAGTCTGTATGTCCCTATATGTCTGTGGTACTGAAGTACATCCCAGGGTAATGGAACCACAACTTACTGGACCAGGGAGTCTGTATGTCCCTATATGTCTGTGGTACTGAAGTACATCCCAGGGTAATGGAACCACAGCTTACTGGACCAGGGAGTCTGGGGGCCTCATTGAGGGGAGAAGGTGTTTGATAACACAGCCAGTGGTGTGGGCACCAAGTCCACATTACCACAAGAGGTACAGTCGGCAAAAAAAGTTTCGTTACCATCCTTTTAACAGTGTGATGTAATGTTGGTAAGCCTGACTGGTGAGTCAGGTGTGGCGCGAGTGTCATATATACCTCCGTCACCCTCCCGGAACCCTCAGTGTCTAATGGGCAGGCAAGTAGGAATGACGTACTTTTACCCAGTGCTACTTTTTCTGGGTATTTCAAGGTTATTCTTGTTCTAAAATACTCAAACATATTTCTTTATGTTTAATGATGAATAGTTAAATAGTAATAGTTCTTGAACACTCAAAATTTAATTTAAAATCAGTTAAACTTTTGATATAAAAAGAAAGGGAATGCCTTGTGTTAAGTTGTGATTGCCGCGGCCCGCGAGGCACAGCTGCTCAGACGGCGGAGTACCAACCCTGCCAAGCTTATCCATGTTAAAATTAACGTAGGGGTGGTAACGAAACTTTTTTTGCCGACTGTACAAGTGGGGCCGTACCTTCCATGACACCAGTCCTGAAGGCACCATAAGGGGGGCAGGGAGTTTACACTGCTGTATACAAAGGGATAATGTACACCCCTGTGTGTTGGCGGTCCACTCACCAGTGGGGAAAAGAAAAAGAAAAAAAGCCTCCGGTTGCAGTACACCTCACGTGTATTTTTAATCCATGTGGACAGATGTCGTCAAATGCATTAGAAAGTGACCAGATCCTACAACAATCTTTATTCTAGCCCTGTGGAGGATAACTAATATTCACAGAGAATAAAGTCAGCCCCCATGGCCAGTAACCCAGTGTTGTAGACAAGATTAGTAAAGTGTGTATTTAACATTTTTATTGATAACATTATTATGGACAATTTCTGCAGCACCTTATATGTAATTATAATAATGTGTATTCATTTGTATACTGGTATATAATAATGTGTATTTATTTATGTTTTTCCACAGCCCCTTGTATATAATTATAATAATGTGTATTTATTTGTACCGGTATTTATAATAATGTGTATTTATTTGCATATATTTATACTGTATATGTTTTTCCGCAGTCCCTTGTATACAGGGTGTCCGGAATTTTTTGCCCGAAAATTTGGCAAATGCATCCTTTATTAATTCTGAAAAGAAAATACTCTATTGATGTTGTCTTTTTTTTCTCTAGTTTAGCAGTATTCCCTCACTGATGCTTCAGCACTCCATCCACAAAAGCCGTAGAAGAGCACCATATCTGTGTACTCAGCGTTGGTGAATGTGAATGGCATTGTAGTGAAATGAGTGGGAGAACGCCATAGAATAGTTCTTCCTTCCACCCTCACTACAGGAGAATGCTGCTGGGTGTCAGGGCCGGTATTCACAAAGCATTTTAGAGTTTGGACTTGTTCGTATGTTTGCAATTCTGACCTCACCATAGTGTTTCAGGTTCATTTCGAAGCAGTGAATGGTTTTGCTATTCTATTTGTGTGATCTTTTATTAAGATTTCGAAGCAGTGCCGGGTCCTAGTCCTTGCCATGAATAAATGCTTACGAACAAAATTATAAGTTAAGAGTGAACTTTGTTTTTGTGAATACGGCTCCAGGTGTGGCAGTGACTGTGGCAGGCGGTGAGGTGGGGAATCTCTCCACCCCTCAAGTGCTATCTGCCGTATAACCTACTTATTTTATTCAAATTTCTTGAACTTTATGAAGCCTACCCTGTTTTCAAGTGACATACTCTTGTATAAAAATGTCCTGTCTAATAATTATTGATTGATAAGTATAACACAGTTTTGAGAATAACGTGTAAAATTTGAAATAAAATGTACGTTTATTCCGACTTGGCAACTCAACGGGCTGCGGGGCGCGGCGCGGGGCTGCCTCTGTGTACTGTACATTACCTAACATTCTGTCACACATTTAAATGTCTCAATTACCGCTAAACTAGAGAAAAAAAAAGACAACATCAATAGAGTATTTTCTTTTCAGAATTAATAAAGGATGCATTTGCCAAATTTTCGGGCAAAAAATTCCGGACACCCTGTATATTTGTATTTATTTGTATATATAATAATGTGTATTTATTTGTATGTATAGTAATGTGTATTTATATATGTTTTTCTGCAGTCCCTAGTATATATTTGTATTTATTTATATATAATAATAATGTGTATTTATTTTTGCAGGTGGGTGAGGTGTCGAGCAGAGGAGACGGCAAGGATGGAGGGAGAAGATAGTCTGACTAAACCAATACCATCCCCATCCTTACCAATACCAACACCAATACCATCCTTACCAATACCAACAACACTACCACCACCACCACCACCACCTATACCAATACCAATAGATTCACACCAATACCAATACCAATCCTCCCCACCATCCTTACCAACACCAATACCAATACCAACACTAACTGATTCACACCAATACCAACACTCCCCACCATCCTTACCAACACCAATACCAATACCAACACTAACTGATTCACACCAATACCAACACTCCCCACCATCCTTACCAACACCAATACCAATACCAACACTAACTGATTCACACCAATACCAATACCAATCCTCCCCACCATCCCCAATACCAACACCAATAGATTCACACCACCCTAAACAACAACAACAACAACAACAACAACAGTCCCCCTCCCCCCCATCCCAACAACCATCCCCAACCTCCCCCCTACACTCCCTGCCCCACACACCACTACGTCCACACACCCCCCTAACCCCACACACCCCCCTAACCCCCCTCACCTCCCAGAGCACCTTGGCGTCGGAGGCCTCGGTGGATTCTGGCGTTGCATCGGTGCAATCGTTGGATAATATTATATTGCAAAGTAATTGTAGTAGTAATAATACCTTTCCTGATACTACACAACATGCTTTGAGAAGAAGGGTAAATATTATATGACGTGTGTGTTTGTTTACTGTTTTAATTATGGTGTTTTGTTGTGTTTTATCATAGGTTTTAGTACTGTTTTAATTAAGGTGTTTTAGTACTACACAACATGCGTTAAGAAGAAGGGTAAATATTATATGTGTTTGTCTGTTTTATTGTGTTTTTGTACTGTTTTTTTAATAGGTTTTAGTACTGTTTTAATTAAGGTGTTTTAATACTACACAACATGCGTTAAGAAGAAGGGTAAATATTATATGACGTGTGTGTTTGTACTCTGTTTTAATTATGGTGTTTTATTTTGTTTTTTTTACTGTTTTTTTAATAGGTTTTAGTACTGTTTTAATTAAGGTGTTTTAGTACTACACATGCTTTAAGAGGAAGGGTAAATTTATTGTGTTTAAGTACACTCAACCCTCCATATAACGGATATTGGATTTAATAGACAGTTTTGGCTACCAGACAATCATTACACATCAGACAGAAAGTCTGTTACTTGAAAATTCTGTCCGCACCTATATAGTGAGGTGTGTATGGACTCAAAGAATCAGTGACGGTCAGTTGTTCAGTCCAGTACACTGTCCAGAACACAGTGAGGTGTGTACAGTGTCAGTGATGGTCAGTTGTTCAGTCAGTCAGCTGATATTTATTTATAAAAATATTTAATACAAACTCAGTTAATGTGTGTGTACTGTACAAGTAAAAACTGCAGGACTATTGGTGAAAACTAAACAATATTATATGTGTCATCACCTCACAACACTCACACTTAAACCCTTTAGAGTAAACATTGTCCTTACTTCTAACATGAGTTTTGAATTACTGTATTGTATTTTGTATGTATAGTGTTGTAAATATTAAAGTAAACTGCTGGCATTTGGGTATTGTGGGAATTGAATTGTATGTGTTTGGATACTTGAGTTTGGGCAGTACTGTTGTGTTGTGTTGCTCAACTATTTTTGGATCTGATTTGGTAACCATTAGAACTTTGAGCTGAAGAAAACCTAGAGCTACTATCACTACATACAGTACAATATTAATTCCAATTTATCCTATGAATGGTGAGGCAGCAGAGAAGGTTAGGGTAGGTTAGACAAAGTTAGGGAAGGTTAGAGTAGGTTAGGAAAAGTTAGGGAAGGTTAGAGTAGGTTAGGCAAAGTTAGGGAAGGTTAGAGTAGGTTAGGCAAAGTTAGGGAAGGTTAGGTTAGGTTAGGCAAAGTTAGAGAAGGTTAGGGTAGGAAAAGTTAGACTAGGTTAGATTAGGTTAGGCAAGGCAACTCTTCATCACTTTTCTCTTCTACAGTTTTATTAATACATTTGTGTGTGTATTTTACAGACGGGTAGCAGTGTGAGTAGTGATACCAGTGAGGCGTTTTAGAGTGTGTTTTCAGTATGATTTTATTAATACGTTTGTGTGTGTGTTTTAGTGTTCAGTACAGTTTTATTAATACATTTTCGTGTGAGTTTTAGTTTTCAGTACAGTTTTATTAATACATTTTTGTGTGTGTGTGTTTTACTTTGTGTTTTAGTACAGTTTTATTAATACATTTGTGTGTGTGTGTTTTACAGACGGGTAGCAGTGTGAGTAGTGGTACCAGCGAGGTATGGCTCGGATCTATGGATGGCGACACTGCAGGTTTGGAAGTGTTGCCAGAGTTGTGGACGCACTCGGAAAGTCCCACCGCCGCCGCCACCACCGCCGCCGCCTCACATAGTCCCACCACCACACTCTCTCACCACCATAGTCCAACCTCACCACCACCACCACACCACCACCAACATCACCACCACAGCAGTCCCACAGCAAGTCATCACCACAGCCCTACTCTATCCTGTCACAGCCCCAGTAAACAACAACAACAACAACAACAACCCCTACAACCACCACCACAACAACTACAACAGCAGCCCCTACCACAACAACAACAACAACAGCAACAGCCCCTACAACCACCACAACAACAACAGCAACAGCCCCTACAACCACCACAATTACAACAACAACAAGAGATAATATTAGACTCCATTGGACCTACTACTACAACTTCTGCTGCTGTTGTTATTCAAATGCCTCAACCAAACTCAACCAACAATGAAAGGCACTTGTCATTAACTAACCCACCAATAGCCAACCCCTACACCACCGACCCCACCACCACCGACCCCAAGGAAGCTTCTTCATCTGTGATACCATTTCACCCTAGTGCCCTAAGTCCCCACACAGACCCACTCAGGCCTGGAGCTCATCACCAATCAGGAACAAACAACAACACCAACAACAGTAACAGTAACAGTAACAACAGACACAATTGTTGTAGAATAACGGTAAATCCGGCTCCCAGTAATAATAATAATAATAATAATAATAATAATAGTAATAATATTAATACTAGTGAGTTACATTGTGAACATTTACTACTTGGTGGTCATGAAGCAACATATAATAACAAGTTTTATATCAAAGAAAATCATTTAATGTTACAAGAAAATTACGGACTTAATGGAATGACCAAAAAATATAACACACACAAAGACGGAAATAACAGTGTGAGTGATTTGGACTGTATGGCCAGGGAAGGATGTGTGTGGATCGATAAATTTGCTTCATTATTCGTACAGCAGGTGATTGAGGAAGCATTAGCCGTGAGTTGTTCAGTCGGTTGGTCTATCAAGTGTTCAGGTCAATGCCAACGTGAACAATGCCGTCAAGAATATCAGAAAAAGGAAAGTAATGCCTGGTGGTCTGTAGGTACCGGTAGTAGTGGTGTTGGTGGTGGTGTAAGTAGTAATAATAGTGGTGGTGGTGGTGGTGGTGGTGGTGGTGGTGGTGGTAAAGGGAATCGTAAGTCCAGTATACCACTACTCGGACTGTCGTGTGGGAGTCCAGGGCTGTGTTGGACCCCAGAGCTACCATACAGTCCCTCACACCGACCACACTCGCGGTCGTCGCTGGGGTCGAGTCTCTCCTTCTCACACGACTCACTGGTCAGTTCTGGGCCACGTATGGATGACTCACACCTCATCACTGGCGCTGTGTCACATGATGCCTTGCTCTTCCCTACATCTAGACCTTCACATAATAATAATAATAATAATAATAATAATAATAAAAGTGATGTTAGTGACATTTACAACGTACCACTGGATGGAGATATCTATGCAGTACCTGTAGATGTAGTCAAACCTAAACAAGGTCAGATATTACATCCTAAACCCATTATGCATCATCCTAAAAAGAGACATCATCATCATCATCATCATCACCATCATCATCATCATCACAGGAGACATGCTAAAAACAACAACAACAACAACACTGCCAGTTCAAGTGCCGGTGTACTCAATGATAACGTCCCCAACTGTAAAAAAATTGGCAGCTTTGATCATGCTAATAGTAATAATAGAGCATTTAAAGAGAGCAGTGTTACCAGAACCCATCAACAACAACAACAACAACAACAACAACAACACTGTGGTCAATCAATGACTTCAGCGGTCAGCAGCAGCAGCAGTAGTAGTGAATTGTTAAGAGTTAGTAAGAGACATAGTGTACCCAGTAATATTGGTGGTGCTCTTAGTATGACACCTAAACATGGACCAACAGGTACCAAAGATAATCATGAACCGATACATATGACATTAGAAGAAGTAAGGAAATCGTTTCATGAATCAGATGATACTATAAATTGTAATAAATCCAATAATCACAGAACACAACAAGTCCAACATCATAAAAACATACAAGAACAATCCAGGATTTGTAAAATAATTCCCTTCACTGCAATGAAATCCTGCAAAAGAAAAGTGGAGTCGTCGGAAAACCGCGTGGACGAGAACCGCAGAAAGGGACGGAGTATATCTAGTAATATACGCAACACATTCATTACCATCTTTGGCTTCAGACGAGGAGGAAAGTCAAGCGGTTCCAAAGTGAAGAATGTGAGTAGCTGTGTTGATGCCGTGACAACTCAGGGATTATCAGACATTACAGGCAATGGTACTGTAACACTTGTATCTACTACTACTACTACTACTAGTATCAATAATACTACTACTACTACTACTACCAACAACACTGCCTCGGGAACCCCAAACAATAATAATAACAGCACTACTGCCACCGCCACCGCCAACCTTTCACCACCACCACCACTATCAACCGCTACTACTACTACTACTACTATCGCTGCTGCTGCTGCTACTACTACCACCACTGCCACCACTACCAACAACACAACTACCACCAGCACCACACGTAACCACCATCGTCAGTCTAACGGTATAAACACCGGTCTACTGTCATGTTTAGGAAACCTACGCGCTGATGAAGCCGATGACACACCCTCCTCTCCACCCCTATACAACCCTACACCAACCACTACCGCTGTCTCACGCTCCCCCGCCGTGGTCACCAACCGTGCCCTGCCCCCCCTGCCGTCTGCCTCGGAGGCCACGGACCATGACGAAGCCTCCAGAAGCTCCGAGGCCGAAGGAACCGGCGAACGAAGGGAAGAGGAAGGATGTGATTTTGCTTCCATTATTGAAAAAGTGAAAGACGTAAGTACGAATTTATTTTGTGTAAGTAGGAAGTGGTAGAGTGTAAGTAGAAAGTGATAGATGTAAGTAGGAAGTGATTGATGTAAGTAGAAAGTGATAGTGTAAGTAGGAAGTGATAGATGTAAGTAGGAAGTAATAGTGTAAGTAGGAAGTGAAGAATATAATTTTAGTCCTGTTTCTTGACATACTTTGGAGGAATGTAAGTAGGAAGTGATAGTGTAAGTAGGAATAATAGAGTGTAAGTACTACAACCACCCACATCACATCTCTCTCAAACCCCAAACAGTGTGGTTGGTATTGGGGTTAGGTTAGGTTAGGTTAGGTTAGGCAAGGTTAGGTTGGGTTAGGTTAGGTTAGATTAGGTTAGGTTAGGTTAGGTTAGGTTAGGTTAGGTAAGGTAAGGTTAGGTTAGACAAGGCAAGGTTAGGTTAGGTAAGGTTAGGTTGGGTTAGGCAAGGATAGGTTAGGTTAGGTTAGGTTAGGTTAGACAAGGCAAGGTTAGGTTGGGTTAGGATAGGTTAGACAAGGTTAGGTTAGGTTAGGTTAGACAAGGCAAGGTTACCTTACGTTACGGTAGGTTAGGTAAGGTTAGGTTGGGTTAGGATAGGTTAGGCAAGGATAGGTTAGTTTAGGTAAGGTTAGGTTAGACAAGGCAAGGTTACGTTACGTTACGGTAGGTTAGTTTAGGTTAGGCAAAGTTAGGTTTGGTTAGGATAGGATAGTTTAGTTTATGTTATGTTATGTTAGGTAAGGTAAGGTAAACATTCATCATATCTTTCTTGTAACCCCATACAGTGTGGTTGGTATTGGGGTTAGGTTAGGTTAGGTTAGGTTAGGTTAGGCTAGGCAAGGTTAGGTTAGGTTAGGTTAGGTAAGGTTGTGTTAGGCAAGGTTAGGTTAGGTTAGATAAGGTTAGGTTAGGCAAGGATAGGTTAGGTTAGGTAAGATTAGGATAGGCAAGGTTAGGTTAGGCAAGGATAGGTTAGGTTAGGTTAGGTTAGGCAAGGATAGGTTAGGTTAGACAAAGTTAGGTTAGAAGGTTAGGTTAGGTTAGGCAAAGTTAAGTTAGATTAGGTTAGGTTAGGCAAAGTTAAGTTAGGCAAGGCAACTCTTCATCACATCTCTCTCTCGTAACCCCATACAGTGTGGTTGGTATTGGGGTCCTATCAGTGGTGAGGCAGCAGAGAAGGTCCTCGCCAATGAACCTGATGGCTCCTTCATCGTTCGGGACTCATCAGATCATCACTACATTTTCTCACTCACATTCAAACTCAACGGTTTTATT
Organism: Petrolisthes cinctipes; assembly: GCA_033782935.1. Taxonomy (NCBI): domain Eukaryota; kingdom Metazoa; phylum Arthropoda; class Malacostraca; order Decapoda; family Porcellanidae; genus Petrolisthes; species Petrolisthes cinctipes. The sequence goes on from JAWQEG010004331.1 coordinate 49,895, forward strand.
AGACACGTCAGAATTGAACATGATCAAGGTGAGTTGTTGTTTTTTTTTTTTTTTTTTTTTGTTATTGTTGTAATATTGTATTTTTTATAATTGTTATTGTTATTATTATTATTATTATTATTGTTGTTGTTTTCATAGTTATTATCATTATTTGTATTATTACTATTATCATTACTATTATTATTATTATTATCACACAGCAGTTATAGATAACAGAAAAAGGTTATTATTATTATTATTATTATTATCATCATTATTAGTATTATTACTTTTATCATTACTATTATCACACATCGCAGTTATAAATAAAAGAAGAATGTTATTATTATTACTACATCCAAATATAACCACATATTTATTTATATATTTATTATTTCCTTCCGTCCACAGGTAACTTCAGCTTTGGTGGTTTCACAAAGTTCAAGAGTCAGACCATAGTGGAGTTTATAGAGAATGCCGTTGAACATTCCCGCAGCGGACGATACTTATTCTTCCTTCACCGACGACCAGTTCTGGGACCAATGAGGGTACAACTCCTTCATCCAGTGTCAAGGTTTAAACACATACAGTCCCTACAACATTTGTGTCGGTAAGAACAAACACTTTATTTATTACACACTGTCACGTTTGTTTGGTGTGTGTGCGCGTGTGTGTGTGAGGTTTGTTTGGTGTGTGTGTGTGAGGTTTGTGTGGTGTGAGGTTTGTTTGGTGTGTGTGTGTGTGTGTTGTTTAATCTGTGACGTTTGTTTGGTGTGTGTGTGTGTTGTTTAGTCTGTGAGGTTTGTTTGGTGTGTGTGTGTGTGTGTTGTTTAATCTGTGACGTTTGTTTGGTGTGTGTGTGTGTGTGTGTTGTTTAATCTGTGATGTTTGTTTGGTGTGTGTGTGTGTTTAATACAGTTTATTGTATTGGTGTTTAGTTCAGTTGTAAATATTCTAAGATATTATATTTATGTCTTTATATATATGTATGGATGGTTGTATGAGAGAGATGAAAGCCAAAGTGAATGGTCTGGGGGTGAAGTTGAGGCTGAATGAAGCAAATTGGTCCCTGGTGGCAAGTTTATTTGCGGATGACACTGTGTTGATGGCTGAGAGTGAAAGGGAGTTACAGAGAGTGGTAGACGAATTTCAGTCTGTGTGTAAACGAAGGAAACTGAAGGTGAATGTTGGTAAAAGTAAAGTGATGGTATTTGAAAGAGCAGAAATTGAAGTGATTGACTTTGCTACACCTTACAGAGTGGCTGTACCAACTGGGACGAAGTGTGAGATAACTCTGAGGGGCGAGAGGATGGAGGAAGTGAAGGAGTTTAAGTACCTGGGTACAGTTATGTGTATACATGGAAGTATGGAAGGAGAAATTAGGGAGAGAGCAGTGAAGGGTAGACAGGTCATAGGATCACTGGGGAGGATTATGAAGGGTAGAAGTGTGAGTATGGAGGTGAAAAGGGGACTACGAAATAGTATAATCCTGCCAACACTGACATATGGGTCGGAGACATGGGGCCGATTCCACAGTCGATTTGTTACAGCCCGAACAAATACCATCCCGAACATGGTGAGACCCTTTACCAATAAGCCTTTCCGATTCCACAGTCGTCTGATCTTTGGTTTGCGAGCCAACAAACTTGGTGGCCGCGCAAACAAATCCCCGGAAGGGTTGGTACACCTGAATGGTGGATATTGGCCATAGAACTATAACAAACTGGCACCTAAATATGAACTGTCACCTGTGAGCAGAAGAAACTTGGAAGAGAGAACACATGACCAGTTGACCACCACAATTTCTCCTCGTGACAAGGCTCCTGCTGCTCTAACTTATCACCAGTTAATTTTCACTAAATAACATAAAACTTGAGAAATACTGATGTTAAATATATTTCAAATACATAAATAATGTTTTAATAATACATTTGTCTGCTGTCATAGCGGGTAATATGATTAAAAAGATCATACAAACTGTTGTTCTTGGACGTGTCTACACTAGTGTAAATTTGAGTTATAATTAGTTCCCTCTACTCAGTTCTAAGTACTTGTATAAGGTTATACCATAATAAATGTTTCACAGGCTTATCTATAATGAATTTGGAGTAATGTGTGGGAAGAACAATAGATGTAAAATAATGAAGTGCTGTGATGCTTATTAGCCGAGTTGAAGCCAGTGTTGCCAGGTCTGCTTGACGAAATTTCCCCAACTTCAACATCAGATTTTCCCTTTTTACCTCAAAAATTTCCGGTTTACTCTTGAAGATAGTCGTATATTTCGTCTTGTAGAAATTTCTCCATTTATTTTTCAATAATCTTAATATAATTTCCCCATTGCTACATCTAATTCTTCATGTCTAGGGAAACTTTCCCATACTTGGCAACACTGGTTGAAGCGCAGCAGACGACAGACTTGAATTTACTGCGATCAGCAGGATTATCGTAAAAATAATACAATCTTGCTGTTTTTTCTTGTTTCTGGATGCCTTCTATAGAAAACAATGGACATGCATTATACAATGAAAAACAATAATTTGGTATGCAAATAATATAAATATTTTCAATAATATATAATTAGTTAGCTCGGTTGGGCAGGTATACCCTTCACCAAAGATCCATCACCAAAGTTCCAATAATGCTTATGATTTTGGTTGGATCCCGAACAAACTGGGTCCCGAAAAACGACTGTGGAATCGGACACGTTACCAAAGGTTTTCGTTTGTTGGCTCGCAAACAAATATTGACGACTGTGGAATCGGCCCATGGACATGGAGTAGGGCGCATCAGTCTAGAATAGGTGCTGTGGAAATGAGTTACTTGAGAGGAGCATGTGGACTTACTAGATGGGATAGAGAAAGTAATGAGAGTGTATATGAGAGGTGTGGTATGAGTGAGAAGGCAATTGGTATTGAGTGTGGAGTGGTTGAGAGAGTGAAGTGTAATACATTGAGATGGTTTGGACATGTAGAGAGAATGTAAGGTGTGGAGTTTGTAAAGAAGGTGTATGGAAGTGAAGTTGTGGCACCTGGTGTGAGAGGCAGACCACCGGTTAGATGGCAGAACAGAGTGGAAGAGTATGTAAAGGAGAGTAGGGAGTAAGGAGGGAGTGTTGGAACAGAGTGGAAGAGTATGTAAAGGAGAGTAGGGAGTGTTGGAACAGAGTGGAAGAGTATGTAAAGGAGAGTAACATGAGGGGCAGAGTAGGGCTTGAACAAGTAAGGAGGGAGTGTTGGAACAGAGTGGAAGAGTATGTAAAGGAGAGTAGGGAGTGTTGGAACAGAGTGGAAGAGTATGTAAAGGAGAGTAACATGAGGGACAGAGTAGGGCTTGAACAAGTAAGGAGGGAGTGTTGGAACAGGGAGAACTGGAGACACTTCTGCCGTGGCCACCCCCTTGGGGGGAGTTCCTGGAGGGAACGAGGCGTCAGAGCTATAGATAGACATTGTGTTTGTGTAATAATGTATTTATTAAGTTGTTGTGTTTGTGTAATAATATATATATTTCTTTCTTTTCAGGTTTGTCATTGTGAAACATGTTCGTCGTGATTTGATCAGTGAACTTCCATTACCTCAACGACTGAAGGATTATCTTTGCTCACCACATTACTATTCAGAGAGAGTTGAACAATGTATGGCCGCCGCAGCTGCAGCCGCCGCAGCCGCCGCCGCCGCCGCCACAACAACCACCACCACCTCTGATAACGAAGAAAACAACACCAACTCATCTGGGGTCGCAGTGAATAACACCGTGAATAATGATATTAATAATGTTACTAATAATCATCATAATCATAATCATCATTCAGTGAGAGAATTAGAAGAAGATAGTGTTGGTATTATTCCTTCATCATCATCATCATCATCAATATTAATATCCAATTACCGTGGTGTCGGACAGAGTGTGATGGACCAGGCTTCACAAACATCACAAATAATATCACCAAGTTTGTCATTATATAATACACATTGTAATACTATACATGAAACTATACAAAATACACTTGAAGATAATACACATAATATCATACAGGAAAATACACATAATATCATACAGGAAAATATACATAACACACTTGAAGAAAATACACTTGAAGAAAATACACATAATATCATACAGGAAAATATACATAATACACTTGAAGAAAATACACTTGAAGAAAATACACATAATATCATACAGGAAAATATACATAATACACTTGAAGATAATACACATAATATCATACATGAAACTATACAAAATACACTAGAAGATAATACACATAATATCATACAGGAAAATATACATAACACACTTGAAGATAATACACATAATATCATACAGGAAAATATACATAACGCGCACATTAATACATTACAAGATAATACACATATTAATACAACAATTAATAATATTCATAACACATGTTCTTTACAAGCAAGTAATAATATTCATAATTCAATTCACAACTCCTATTCACAACCACAACAACCAACAACAACAACAACAACTCACAACCCAGACCCTCAATTGACTGATAATATTCACAACTCCTATTCACAACCACAACAAGCAACTACAACTCACAACCCAGACCCTCAATTGACTGATGATATTCACAACTCCTATTCACAACCACAACAAGCAACAACAACAACAATAACTACACCTCATAACCCAGACCCTCAATTGACTGATGGTAATATTCACAACTCAATTCACAACCCAGATCTTAATACAATTGATGGTAATATTCACAACTCAATTCACAACCCAGATCTTAATACGATTGATGGTAATATTCACAATTCAATTCACAACTCAATTCACAACCCGGACCTTAATACGATTGATGATAATATTCACAACTGCTATTCACAACCACAACCACAAGCAACAACCGAATCAACGGAAAGCACAACCAACAACACCATAGCCCAAACAACAACAACAACAACAACAGCGGCAGCGGAGGCGACGGAGATATTATTGGTTGTAGATGGAATTGATGAAACTACAACCAACACTACTACAACTACTACTACTACTGCCAACAACACTACTACTACAACTACTACTGCTACTACTACCAACAACTATAGAATGTCCGACACTACTACTACTACTACCACTACTACCACAACTACCACTCCTACTACCAATACTACCAACAATAGAATGACCGACACTACTACCACTACTACTACTACTACTACCCCTACCACTCCCACTACCACTATTACCAATGAGAAAATGACCACTCCCACTACCACTATTACCAACGAGAAAATACCCGCTACCACCACCACCACCACCACTATTACCAACGATATAATACCATCTACCACCACTCCTACTACCACAACTACCACAACTACCAGTAATCATACCCCTACTCGTTGCTCACCTGTACAGTCGGAGCCAAAAAAAGAAGGAGAAAAGAGTAATAATGACGATGATTATTATTATTATGGATGTGCCTCACCTCTCATACAAGGTAATGTTGATGCCTTTATATACACACATACACACACACACCTCTCACATACACACTCACCACTCTCACATACACATACACACCTCTCACATGGGCATACACACCTCGCACACACGCATACACACACACCATCCCACCTCTCACATACACACACACCACACCTCGCACATACACACACACCACACCTCTCACACAGACCCCCCCTCTCCCTCTCACACGGACCCCCCCTTTCACACAGACCCCCCCTCCCCCTCTCACACGGACCCCCCCTCTCACACGGACCCCCCCTCTCATACAGACCCCCAACCCCTCTCTCACACAGACCTAGTGCTAGTGGACCCCCCCTCTCACATGGACACACACCCCCCCTCTCACACAGACCCCCCCTCTCACACAGACCCCCACTCTCACACGGACCCCCCCTCTCACACGGCCACCTCTCACTGAGTAATGTTGAGAATAATACCCATTTTCTCCCTAATGATAGTGACATAGTGTTCAGCGAGGATTGCGCTGAACACACCAATACAAGTTTTCTCCCTAATCATAGAGATGTAGTATTAAGTGATTGCACTGACCATGGTACGGCAAGTTTATTCCCTAATCATAGTGAAGTAGTGTTAAGTGATGATTGCGCTGACCACGATACCACAACTTTTCTCCCTAATCATAATAATAGAGAATTAGTGTTAAGCGATCGCACTGATCATAATACTGCAAGTTTATTCCCTAATGATAGAAATGTAGTGTTAAGCGAGGATTTCGCTGACCACAATACCGCAACTTTTCTCCCTAATCATAATAATAGAGACGTAGCGTTAAGCGATTGCGCTGACCACGACACCGCAACTTTTCTCCCTAATCATAATAATAGCGATCTAGTGTTAAGTGAACTCGCTGACCACCACCACAATACCACCAATTTTCTCCCTAATCCTAGCAATCTAGTGTTAAGTGAACGCGCTGACCACCACATCCCTAACCCTAATAGCGATCTAGTGTTAAGTGAACGCGCTGACCACCACATCCCGAACCCTAGTGCCCACGCTGACCATCACATCCCTAACCTTCGTACCCGCGCTGACCATCACATCCCTAACCCGCGTACCCGCGCTGACCATCACATCCCAAACGCTGACCACCACATCCCTAACCCTCGTACCCGCACTGACCACCACATCCCTAACCCTAATACCCGCGCTGACCATCACATCCCTAACCCTAATACCCGCGCTGACCATCACATCCCTAACCCTAATACCCGCGCTGACCATCACATCCCTAACCCTAATACCCGCGCTGACCATCACATCCCTAACCCTAATACCCGCGCTGACCATCACATCCCTAACCCTAATACCCGCGCTGACCATCACATCCCTAACCCTAATACCCGCGCTGACCATCACATCCCTAACCCTGAATCAGATACAGACGTAAATAACACTGTCTTCACCCAAGATTATTTTAGAAGTAATAATCCTTGCGTTGGTTTGGACGATCACGTATTTGAAGACTTAGGAGGTGTATGAGTTAATAGGTGTATGAGTGAGTGTATATTATGAGTTAATAGATGTATGAATGAGTGTATATTATGAGTTTGGAGGTGTATGAATTAATATTATGAGTTTGGAGGTGTATGAATTAATATTATGAGTTAATAATTGTATGAATGAGTGTATATTATGAGTTTGGAGGCGTATGAATTAATAGGTGTATGAGTGAGTGTATATTATGAGTTAAAAAAGGTGTCTGAATTAATATTATGAGTTTGGAGGTGTATGAGTTAGTGTATATTATGAGTTTGGAGGTGTATGAGTGAGTATATATTATGAGTTAAAAAGGTGTATGTATGAGTTAGGAGTGTATGAGTTACAAGGTGTATGAGTGAGTTAATATTTTGAACATTATGAGTTAACATTATGAAGGTTTAAGACCCCCTTCACAAAACGCTACCATAATGCTTGTATTGGTTTAGAACTTTAGATGGAGCGCTTCACACGTGGTCAACCTTATCGCGTGACCAAATGTTTACGTAGAAACTGGTGGAGGTATTCAGACGAGACGCGACCAGACGTGTGTGTTCATGGAGGAAGACTTTGATACTGAACATATGGGATGTGAATGATAGACTCGTACTGTAACAGGGATTTATTTAAAGAGCAAGAATTGGGAGCAGCTGTATAGTGACAATTTTTATGAAGAAAGATGATCGATGCTACAATTGCTGAAAAGAATGAATTTGGTAAGTATTTGTTGCTATATGGTTGAAAAAGCCGCTTGCGCAATTGTGAGTACATTCTGCAAAAAAAGTTTTGGAACCACGCCTACGTTAATTTTAACATGGGTAAGCGGTGTAGGGTTGGTACTCCACTGACTGTCACCCGGGCCTATAATATTCTGGCCGCGGCAGTGACAACTTTTTTATATCAAAAGTTTAGCTGATTTTAAATTAAATTTTGAGTGTTCAAGAACTCTTGCTATTTAACTATTCATTATTAAACAGGAAATACGTTTGAGTATTTTAGAACAAGAATAACCCTTAAATACCCAGAAAAAATAGCCCTGGCTGAAACAACGTCATCCCTGCTTGAATGCCCATGAGACACTGAGGGACAGTCCAGGGGGCTGGGGCACAGAGGCCTGAGGGACTGGGAGGGTGGCAGAGGTATGACACTCACCAGTCAGGCATACCAACATTACATCACACTGTTAAAGGAGTGGTTCCAATACTTATTTTGCAGACTGTACATCACACTAACAATTGCCGCTTCTTCCACCTCCATAACGAGACCATGAGTGGTAGGATTGGCACCAAAATATCCTTGGCCGCGTCGAGAGAATGAAACGCGGCAAAACTCTCGTGGTTGCGTTTTGTGAAGGAGGCCATTAAGGGGTATGTATGAGTTATGAAGTGTATGTATGAATTAATATTATGAGTTATAAAGTGTATGTATGAATTAATATTATGAGTTATAAATTGTATATGAGTTTATATTATGAGTTATAAAGTGTATGTATGAGTTTATATTATGAGTTATAAAGTGTTTGTATGAATTAATATTATGAGTTATAAAGTGTATGTATGAGTTAATATTATGAGTTATAAATTGTATGTATGAATTAATATTATGAGTTATAAATTGTATATATGAGTATAATAATAACCTCTACAGTCTGGGCTAGTTATAATACACCTCACATCCAGTTTCTCATCCCCCTCCCCACCCACCTCAAAAAAAAATAAATAAATCGCTCTCTTTCACTCGCTTCCCACGTCCAAACCGCGACCCCAAGCAACATAAATTTGATTCCGCTCCGACCGCCAACTCTTCCTCTTTCCAACCACACCAACAGCATCTGTCTAGGGGTCCAGGCCCCGGAGATATTAGCCCACGAACACGAATGACGTTTATTTTAGTGCGATTATTTCAGTGTGTTTAGTTAGTGCGTTTATTTTTTTGCTGGGGGGTGTTCATGTGACGTGGTGGTGGGGTGGGGGCTTAGGGGAGGGGGGGGCCATACGAACGCCCCCCCCCCTCCCTCCCCGCCCCCCGTATGCATGACGGGAGCCGAATACGAAGCGCACGAGCCGACAGTGTAGCCACAACGCAAAATAAATCACAGCAGCAGCACAGATAGCCAGTTTTTGCACGAAATTGGTAACACTGGGAAACCTCACCAATCGGTCACGAGGAATTAATATTATGACGGTTTAAAAGGTGTGTTTGTGTATATTATGAAAAAGGTGAATGAATTAATTAATATTATGAACATTATTATGAGTTATTATTATGAACATTTTACAGGTGTATGAATTATTATTATTATGAACATTTTACAGGTGTGTGAATTATTATTATGAACATTTAAATAACAGGTGTATGAACATTTAAACAACAAGTGTATGAATTATTATGAACATTTAAATAACAAGTGTATGAATTATTATTATGAACATTTAAAACAACAGGTGTATGAATTATTATTATTATGAACATTTAAAATAACAGGTGTATGAATTAATTATTATGAACATTTAAAATTATGTATGTTTGTATGTATGTATGCGTTAATGTGCAGTATTCGAGAACATCCTTAGTATGCACGACGGTGATGGTACCGGCCCCATACACACACACACACCATAGTATACACACACACATACATATACACACACACACACACACACACACACACACACACACACACACACACACACACACACACACACACACACACATACACACACACATACACATACACACACACACACACATACACATACACACACACACACACACACACACACCATGGTATACACACACACATACACATACACACACACATACACACACACACACACACATACACACACACACACACATACACATACACACACACACACACACACACATATACACACACACACATATACACACACACACACACACACATACACACCATGGACATTCTCAAATACAAATCATACACTATTCATTGAGTGGTATACAAGAACATCTAAGGTCGTTTCCACAGTGGAGTTTTTCGTGACACAGTTTGTTAGCGCGTGTACCAAAATTATATATAATCATTATTGGAACATTGGTGAGGAATGTTTAGTGAAGGGTATACCTCCATAACCAACCTTACTTATTAAGTATATATGTTATTGAAAATATTGATATCATTTGCATACTAAATTATTATTGGAACATTGTGTAATGCAGTGGTTCCCAAATCCATGGTCGCAACCCTAATGAGGTTTGCATCGGTGTTGCCGAGGGTCGCAGGATGGCTACAAAATTAATAAAACATAAAAATAAATAAATAAATAAGAGAGAGATATTAGAAGTAAAACTAATTCAGACATAATTAGTAACATCATAATTGTGGAATATAAATCGTCATTCAAACTGGGACAGGAAAATAATTGTGAATAATAAAGTACGATAAATAAAGGTAGAATAAAACATTTACTAATATTTATTAATTAGTAACTTATGGTAAAATTTATTAACCTTTTTTCAAATGGATAAAACTAAAATAATACTGAAATAATACTTCATCCTTGAGGGTCGCCAGGCAAAAATAAATTTGTGTTCAGGGTCACGACAAAAAAAGTTTGGAAAATACTGGTATAATACATGTCTAATTTTCTAATACTAATACAACGACAATACACACATAGTATACACACACACATACACACATGGTATACACACACACACACACACACCATGGACGTTCTCGAATACAGACCATAATATTACAATGTGAATTTTAGTAATGCATCGCCTCTAAAAAAAATGATAATAATAATAAATGTTTATGAAGGAAATAAATAAATAATAATAATAATAATAATAAATAATACACTTTTTTGGGTATTATCGGAGTATGTTGATTCCTCCGAACTATACCGGGAAACACACACACAAACAAACAAACAGATAAACAAACAGACAAACAAATAAACAGAAAAAAAAAGAAACAGACACACAAGTAAACAGACTAACAAATAAACGGACAAAAACAAACAATCAACAAACAAATAAACACAAACAGACAGAAAAACAAATAAACAGACAAACAAAGAAACAAACACAAATAAACAAACAAACAGACAAACAAATAAACAGGACCAGATATAAAACAATAATAATAATAATAATAATGTTGTTGTTGTTGTTGTTGGATGGAAATATTGTCTTGTTGTTGTTGTTGTTGATTGGAATAGTTTGGAGGAATCATTGTGCTCCGGATTTACCCCCCCAAACCCCCCACCACCCCCCAACACTATACTAAGCCTCCACCCCCCTCCCTCACCCCTCCAACACTACTACAACCCCCTCCACCCCCCTCCCTCACCCCTCCAACACTACTACAACCCCCTCCACCCCCCCTCCCTCACCCCTCCAACACTACTACACCCCCCAATACCCCCCCTCCCTCACCTCCCCCCACCCCCCAACACTACTACCCCCCCCTTCCCTAACACCCCAAAACACACACACACACACACATGACGGATTCACTTAATAATAATAATAACCTAACCTTATGACACACATACCCCTCTTCCCCCCCCTCTGCAGACATCCCCCCTTCCCTCCCTGCCCCTCGCCCCCTGCAGACACATCCCCCCCTCCCCCATGCCTCCCCCTGCCCCCTGCACACACATCCCCCTCCCCCCTGCACACACATCCCCCTCCCCCCTGCACACACATCTCCCTCCCCCCTGCTGACACATACCCCCTCCCATCCCCCCTGCAGACACATACCCCCTCCTCCCCCTCTCCCCCCTCCCCTTGCATTCACATCCCCCCCCCCTCCCTCGCTGCTGTTGTTGTTGTTGTTTTCCTGTAAGAAGTCGTCCTGTGTACCGTATTCAAGAACATCCATGGTGTGATGGTGTATACGACGCCTTGGTACCGATACCATGACTATGTTGTTGTTGTGTGTTTGTTTGTTTGTATACGCGACCATCCTATCCGATTATTATTATTATTATTATTCTTATTATTATTATTTTTATTTTTATTCGTATTTTTATTATTTTTATTATTATTATCATTATTATTATCATTATTATTATTATTTTTATTCTTATTCTTATTTTTATTCTTGGTGCGCCCTAAACTCTGGGATGTGTCGTAAATACCATACCGATACCATACCGATACGATAGCTCACTCTCAGAGCCATAGTATCAGTACCAATATTCAAGAACATTATTATTATTATTATTATTATTATTATTATTATTATTATTATTATTATTATTATTGGTGTGCCCTAAACTCTGGGATGCCGATACGATAGCTCATACCCAGAGCCATGGTATTGGTATATTGTTCATAGTATACCCTACACCAACACCAACACCACACCACACCACCGATACCAAGCCAACACGATAGCTCACACCTAGAAACCATAGTAAACACCACCAATACTATACCAATACTATAATTCACACCTAGAAGTCATAGTAGTATCACACCACGACACCACCACTGTTACCACCCAGAAACTATAGTATTTACACCATCACACCACCACTATTACCACCCAGAAACTATAGTATTAACACCATCACGACACCACTGTTACCACCCAGAAACTATAGTATTTACACCATCACGACACCACTGTTACCACCCAGAAACTATAGTATTTACACCATCACACCACCACCACCACTGTTACCACCCCAGAAGTCATAGTAGTATTAACACCAGCACACCAGCACACCACCACCACTATTACCATAATTATACAGATGTTGTTGAATACTTTACATAATTGTGTTGCCAAGTTGGACACATTTCCCCTCCATCACCCGCCGCTCCAAAAGCAACATTTTGTGTAACCCACCAAATACAGATATCATGCAATGTGTTGAATTTTATTATTACCTTTATTATTATTATTAGACTACGGTATTTATGCAATGTGTTGAATTTTAATATTACCTTTATTATTATTATTAGACTATGGTATTTATGCAATGTGTTGGATTTTAATATTACCTTTATTATTATTATTAGACTACGGTATTTATGCAATTGGTTGGATTTTAATATTACCTTTATTATTATTATTAGACTATTTATATATGTATAGTATGTGTACAGCCACGATCAAATATCCACCCACACTTTCCTTTCATGCATCGTGTAAATAAATCGGTATTTATATCAATATATATTCATACAACAACACCTTATGTCAACTCAACCCCCTCAATTATTGTTATTATTATTATTATTATGAGGTGCTGCAAAATATAATCATACAACAATAACACCTTATGTCAACTCTACCCCCTCAATTATTATTATTATTATTATGAGGTGGTGCAAAATCATACATGTGTTGTTCTTTATTACCAAGATATTTACTACGATGGAAGGAAAGTGTTGGTGGATATTTGATTGTGACTGTACACCCCATCAATATAATTATTAATATTACTGAACCCAAATGATGATAGGACTTGGAAACCGACTATAAATACCACAAGTTCGATCAGAATTACTAAACCTATTACTATCATTTAAATACACAATTCTGTCATTTATAGGCGACTTATTTCCCAAGCCAGTTAATATTTACAAAAGAGAAGTGACGGTAAATTTACAGAATAACTGGGTTCACTATATTATATATTTTAGTATCATTACCCACTATTTTGGACCATTCTAACACAATTTTTTATCTATGGTGTTTCTCTCGGTGATGCCCCGTTTTCGAAATAAGCCCCATTTTACAAACATAATTTGGAAATTAGTCTGACCTAACCTAACCTAACCTAGACCACAGCAGACTACCAAGACCTAACCTGGGCAAACTACTGGGATATTACCTGGGCAAACTACTGGGACCTAACCTGGACAAACTACTGGGACCTAACCTGGACAAACTACCTGACCTAGACCACAGCAGACTACCGGGACCTAACCTGGGCAAACTACTGGGACCTAACCTGGGCAAACTACCGGGACCTAACCTGGGCCAACTACCGGGACCTAACCTGGACAAACTACCAGCAGGATATAACCGGTGTAAACTATCATAAAGTGACCGGGGCAAATTCCCAGCAAGAACCTAACCGGATCTGGCAACACTGCTACAAAACGGTAATTCTTTCAATAAAAACTATATTTACACTAAAGAGAAGCGACCTATTGCAATTTGGAGTTAATATAGTCCTCCAAACTCACCAATAAAACACATCCCCTGTATAATTAATTCGATATGGAGGAGTTGTGTGTTTCGTGGCAGAGTTTGGAGGAATTAGTAGTCTTCAAATTTCCCATAATAGGTTAGTCCTCTTAATTAAGGGGGTGTGGAAGTAGGGGACAGGCTTAGGGGGGTTTTGGGGGGTGCGGGAATAGGGGGACAGGCTTAGGGGGGTTTAGGAAGGTGCGGGAATATGGGGACAGGCTTGGGGGGGTGCGGGAATAGGGGGACAGGCTTAGGGGGGTATTGGGGGTTGCGAGAATAGGGGGACAGGCTTGGGGGGGGGGGTTGAAAGCCTGTCCCCCTATTCCCACACACCCCAAGCCTGTCCCCCTACTCCCGCACCACCCAAACCTCCCCCACCCCCCAAACCTGTCCCCCTATTCCAGCACCCCCCCCCCCCAGCCTGTCCCCCTATTCCCACACCCCCTTAATATATATTGGAAAGCCTGTCGTGGTGTAGGGCATTTGGTAACACTGCAGACTTAAGTTAATCTGGGTAAGTTTGAGTTTGTTTAGGAGAATAATATATAATAATAACATTCGCCAAGACGAGTCAATTTAGGTATTTTTAAGTTTGTTTAGGCAAGTATACATAAATTTGTTTTGGTTAATTTGGGTTTATTTAAGTTTATTTAGGTGTATATATATATATTCGCCAAGTTTGTTTAGGAGAATATATAATTATAACATTCGCCAAGACTTGAGTTAATTTAGGTATTTCTTAGTTTGTTTAGGCAAGTATACATAAATTTGTTTTGGTTAATTTGGGTTTATTTAAGTTTATTTAGGTAGATATATATATATTCGCCAAGTTTGTTTAGGAGAATATATAATTATAACATTCGCCAAGACTTGAGTTAATTTAGGTATTTCTTAGTTTGTTTAGGTAAGTATACATAAATTTGTTTTAGTTAATTTGGGTTTATTTAAGTTTATTTAGGTAGGTGCATATACATTCGCCCAGGTAACAAGCGAGATCAAATGTTTATAAGTTATTTTTTTTTGTGTATTTAAATGTATTTATTATTCAACGAGCCATTTTGATGATATATTACGTAAAATAAAATTATTAGATTTGATTTGCACCATATATTTAATTATTTTAGATTAATATATTATAAAATAAGGTCTTGTGTTGATTGATAGCAAATTCAGTGCTTCCATTTAAGGTAAAATACCTTATACTAGAGAAATCAGACCATCTTTAGGGTTGTATTTAGGGTAATGCCTAATTTGGGGTAATTTTAGAACAATTTTTTTTTATAAACATATCAAAATCTATCGAAAATTAAGAATACTACACAAAGCTATTGTAGACATGAACAAAAAAATCGAAAAAAGTTAATTAACAAAAAAACTTGAAGTAAAATAACAAAAAAATACTAAGTTTACCTGTTTAGGCCTACATTGCATAATAATTGTAATTTTGGTAAACTCCTCAAGTTATGGGTGGAAAATCACACTAACGTGATCATGAAGGTAAGTAATAAAACCCACACTGGTAGACGAAATATTTTTATTCCAGACTTTTCGGTGTCTTCTGTCGCCCTCTTCAGTGGAAATCATGGTGGAAATACAGGTTAAGGTGGTAATTCTTTTTTGATACATTGGAATTCCTTGATTCCTCCAAAGTATGCCAGGAAACAGGACCAGAAGAGCAAAAATAATAGTGTTCTGTTGTTTGGAATAGTTTGGAGTATTCAGTTGCTCCAGATTTACCAACATAAGACTTACCCCTTAATAAGTCGCCCAAACGTCTGGAATAAAACAAAAAAAAAAATATTTCGTCTACCAGTGTGGGTTTTATTACTTATTTTCCTCAAGTTATGCATAATGTAGTTACGTATTGGGACATAACGCACCTACCGTGATGTGGGTAACTGGTTGTGGCAATATATAATGACATGTTTATATGTTAGTCTGTCTTACATATGATCATAAATGACTATGTGTATTATTATTATGTCGAATTTTTAGGGTAATACAGTACTTAGTAATTTAGGGTAAAATTGGCTTGATTCTATGGTAATATATTGTGAATGACTATGTGTATTATTATTATTATCATTATTATTATTATTATTATCATGGAGGTATAATATAATATACCTCCATGATTATTATGTTGTCGACTTTTTAGGGTAATACTTAGTAATTTAAGGTAAAACTGGGTTGATTCTATGGTAATATATTGTGAATGACTATGTGTATTATTATTATTATTATTATGTCGAATTTTTAGGGTAATACAGTACTTAGTAATTTAGGGTAAAACTGGGTTGATTCTAGTGTAATATTTTATAAATGACTATGTGTAATACTGTTATTATCATTATCATTATTATCATGGAGGTATAATATAATATACCTCCATGATTATTATTTTGTTGTAGACTTTTTAGGATAATACTTAGTAATTTAGGGTAAAACTGGGTTGATTCTATGGTAATATATTGTGAATGACTATGTGTATTATTATTATTATCATTATTATTATTATTATCATGGAGGTATAATATAATATACCTCCATGATTATTGTTGTCGACTTTTTAGGGTAATACTTAGTAATTTAAGGTAAAACTGGGTTGATTCTAGGGTAAAACTGGAATGATTCTAGGGTAAAACTGGGTTGACTCTAGGGTAATATTTTGTGATGTATTGGTAACACTGGTGGCAGCATGGCCGTGTTTTGTTTTGGTTAGAATCACAACATTGACAGGCTAAGCCGAAAAAAAAATAATCTATTTTGACGTTATTTTTACTGACAGCAGCGTGGTTTTCTAATTAAGGTGAGTAGAATTAATTGACTGAAGATGAAATAAGACCATCCTAGGCCATAAAGACCGTGTAGATAAGGTCAAAAGGGAGGGAAAATAGGATAAAATATACATGGGTAATATTGAGGCATTTTTGTTTATTAATTAAGGGGGTGCGGGAGTAGGGGACAGGCTTGGGGGGGGGGTGCGGGAATAGGGGGACAGGCTTGGGGTGGGTAGAAAGCCTGTCCCCTCTTCCTCCCCAAGCCTGTCCCCTACTCCCGCACCCCCTTAAACCCCCCCCAAGCCTGTCCCCCTATTCCCGCACCCCCTTAAACCCCCCCAAGCCTGTCCCCCTATTCCCGCACCCCCTTAAACCCCCCCAAGCCTGTCCCGGTAAATATTGAAAGAATTACCGTTATTGCGTACGTTTTTTCTACCTTCATTACCCACTTATTCAGACCATTCTAAGACTATTTTCTTCTATGGCATTTCCTCCACAAATGCCCCATTTCCAAGATAAGGCATATTCAAATGGGGCATTTTGAAATTAGCCTGACCTTACCTAACCTGACCTAGACCACAGCAGACTACCGGGACCTAACCTGGGCAGACTACCGGGATAAAACCGGTGTAAACTATCATAAAGTGACTGGGGCAAATTCCCGGGACCTAGCCAGATGTGGTAACACTGCGCGGCCCTACCCAACAACACACTACTTCTGTAATAATACCACACTTTTCTTTACTGTGATTTTTATAGTTTTTTTTTTTTTTTTAATGAATCTGTTGTTTAAATGATTAATTTATAAAACGTATATATAATTTACCATATATATATAATTAATTGTAAAATGTATATATGATTTACATTTCCTTTTGCTTTATTTATATATATTTAATTTATATATTTATTTTTATTTTTGTTTCAGGTTTCTATGGTTTCATGGTTGAGTAGTGTGTTACGTGGGTCAGTATTATCACTAAGGACATCACCACTACCACTATCACCATCATCACTATCCCCCCTACACACCCTAGTACCCAGGATGGCCAACTCCAGGTTCGAATACGTCAAATCCTTCGAGAACCCGGGAACGCTCGACCCGAGAAACTGGATCGTGGTGACCCTAAGCTGCCACAATGTTGACGCACTCACTCGCACACACAACTTCGAGCAACCCAACGACTCGCGCTTCCTCCGACTCGTGCAATCCTCGGGTGAGTCGGTGATGCGGGAAATCAAGGAAATCGTATTGGGGTATCAATTCGCGGGCGAGTGTAGCTTCGTGTTTGGCCGGAATACGACCCTATACAAACGCAGAGGTCCTAAACTACTCACCAACATTTGTAGCCTCATGTCGTCGTGTTTTGTGTACAACTGGACGCGGCACTTTGGCTCGGTGGCACTGTGCCGTCTGCCGGTATTTGAGGGGGTCACATATTTATTTCCCGAGGACCAGAATCTACGGGATTATTTAACCAAGCGCCAGAAGGAATGCCATAATCAAAACCTTTACCAAACTTGTCTCAAAGGAATGATATGTAAGGGAATGTCAACACTAGATGCTATTAACTCCCTACAAGGCACCAGTGAAGCACAACAGAATGAAATACTCTTCACTCAGTGTGGTATTAACTACAACAACGAAGATGCGGTATTCAAGAAAGGCACGGTGATGGTACGGGACAAAGTCAACGTCAGCGTCATAACACCCGACGGTTCCACAGCCAACAGAAAACAAAGTCAGATTATTACACTACAAACGGATTTAGTTAAGGATGAGTTTTGGACGAGGCAATTTATCCTTGACCAACCCACCAAGGCTAACGCAAATAAACACAGCTACCTCAGGGCGTTTGAAAAGAATGCCCCACTGTTACCAGAAACGTGGATAGTGGTGCGCGTCGACGGCAAAGGCTTCCACAAGTTCTCGGAGCGCCACGACTTTCGCAAACCCAACGACAAACGCTCCCTCGAACTAATGAACCGCGCGGCAATGTCGGTCATGAACACACACACTGATATCATGATGGCGTACGGACAAAGTGACGAATACTCCTTCATCATCAGAAAGGACTCGACAATGTTACCAAGGAAGGAAAACTCGACACTGTTACCAAGGAAGGAAAACTCGACACTGTTACCAAGGAAGGAAAACTCGACAGTGTTACCAAGGAATGAAAACTCGACACTGTTACCAAGGAAGGAAAACTCGACAGTGTTACCAAGGAATGAAAACTCGACACTGTTACCAAGGAAGGAAAACTCGACAGTGTTACCAAGGAATGAAAATTCGACAGTGTTACCAAGGAAGGAAAACTCGACACTGTTACCAAGGAAGGAAAACTCGACGGTGTTACCAAGGAAGGAAAACTCGACACTGTTACCAAGGAAGGAAAACTCGACAGTGTTACCAAGGAAGGAGAACACCATAATATCTAGAATCGTGAGTTTATTCTCGGCCCAGTATGTGCGTGAGTGGCCTAAGGTGTTCGTGGATGTGCCGATGTCGTACCCGCCGAGTTTTGACGGTCGCTGCGTGTTGTACCCCAATGTCAAGTGCGTACGTGATTATTTCAACTGGAGACAAGCGGACTGTCATATAAATAACCTCTATAACACCTGCTTCTGGGCCCTGGTGGAGAACGGGGGATGTTCTCCGAGACAGGCCGAGGCGAAACTCCGCGGAACGTTCTCCGACGACAAGAGGCGCCTCCTGAGTCTAGGGTTCGGCCGAGACTACGACGACGAGGACGAGGTCTACAGGAAGGGAACCGTTATGACCAGAAAAGTTGTTAAATCGCGGGGAAATTACGACGAGGAAAAAATTACATCGCGGAAAAATTACGATGTGGAAAAAATTAAATCGCTGGAAATTTCTGACGAGGAAAAAGTTAAATCGCGGAAAAATTCTGACGAGGAAAAAATTAAATCGCTGAAAATTTCTGACGAGGAAAAAGTTAAATCGCGGAAAAATTCTGATGAGGAAAAAATTGAATCGTGGAAAAATTCTGACGAGGAAAAAAATAAATCGCGAAAATATTTTGGTACGGAAAAAATGTGTGAAGGAGAGGGTGATGATTTTGTAGAGAGAGAAGAAATAGAAGAAAGGAGAGTGTGTGAAAGAGAAGGGAGAAGGTGTGAAAGAGAAAGAAAAGTGTGTGAAAGAGAAGAAAGAGTGTGTGAAAGACAAAAAAGAGTGTGTGAAAGAGAAGAAAGTGTGTGTGAAAAAAAAGAAAGAGTGTGTGAAAGACAAGAAAAAGTGTGTGAAAGAGAAAAAAGAGTGTGTGAAAAAGAAGAAAAAGTGTGTGAAAAAGAAGAAAGAAAAGAAAGAGTGTGTGAAAGACAAAAAAAAGTGTGTGAAGGAGAGTGTGAAAGAGAAGAAAGAGTGTGTGAAAGACAAGAACAAAAAGAAAAAGTGTGTGAAAAAGAAGAAAAAGTGTGTGAAAGAGAGTGTGAAAGAGATAATATTACTGTAGAAAATGTAGATATAATTAATGATTCTTTCTGGACTTTGAGACCTTGGTTATTAAATTATGAATGTTGAAAATACTTATTATTATTATTATTATTATTATGATTATTATTATGATTATGATTATTTTTGTTATTATTATTTTTGTGGTTATTATTATTTTTTTTTTTTTTATTATTATTATTATTGTGCTTATTATTATTATTATGTTTATTATTATTTTGGTTATTATTATTATTATTGTGGTTATTATTTTTGTTATTATTATTATTATTATTATTTTTGTTATTATTATTATTATGATTATTATTGTGCTTATTATTATTATTATTGTGGTTATTATTATTAGTATTATTTTTGTTATTATTTTTGTGGTTATTATTATTATTATTGTTATTATTATTGTTATTATTATTATTATTATTATTGTTATTATTATTATTATTATTATTATTATTATTATGATTATTATTATTATTATTATTATGATTATTATTATTATGATTATTATTATGATTATTATTATGATTATTATTATTATTATTAGTTATGCGCACACACACACACACACACATACATACATACATGACTCCAATTTACACACATACACACACACACACGCATACACACACATACATTCATACACACATAACTTGAATTTACACACACACACACACACACACACACACACACACACACACACACACACATACAAAGGAATTATTTTTGAGATATGAAATTAATATGTTTATAAAAAATATATATATAATAAAAATTGAAATAAATATTACTGAGTTTAATTATTTGTATCAATGAGTATGATAAATTAAGCTATATTCTGCTGTTATTATTATTATTATTATTATTACTATTATTATTATTATTATTATTATTATTATTATTATTATTATTGCTGCTGTTATTATTATTATTATTATTATTATTATTATTGCTATTTTTATTATTATTATTACTGCTATTATTATTATTATTATTATTATTATTATTGCTGCTGTTATTATTATTATTGCTATTTTTATTATTATTATTACTGATATTATTACTATTATTATTATTATTATTGCTATTTTTATTATTATTACCATTATTTTTATTATTATTATTGCTGCTATTATTATTATTATTATTATTACTATTTTTATTATTATTGCTGCTGTTATTATTATTATTACTATTATTATTATTATTACTATTATTATTATTATTATTGCTATTTTTATTACTATTATTATTATTACTATTTTTATTATTGCTGCTGTTATTATTATTATTATTATTATTATTATTATTGCTGCTATTATTATTATTATTATTATTATTATTATTGCTGCTATTATTATTATTATTATTATTATTATTATTGCTGCTATTATTATTATTATTATTATTGCTGCTATTATTATTATTATTATTATTACTATTTTTATTATTATTGCTATTTTTATTATTATTACTGATATTATTACTATTATTTTTATTATTATTGATATTATTATTGCTGCTATTTCTATTATTATTATTATTACTATTATTATTATTATTATTATTATTATTATTATTATTATTCTGTATTTAATTTGCTTGATACAGGCATAATAAGTGTATGATTAATTAATATATTATCTGCTTTCGTTATTATTATTATTATTATTATTCTACACACATGTTAAGTGCTTTTTGCTTTTAATTTGCTTTCAACATGCATGATATAATATTTGCTTGATAATATTAATTGCTTTTTGCTTTAATAAATACAGGCATAATTTTAATTTAACATTTGCATGATAATATTAATATTTGTTTGATAATAATATTTGCTTTTTGCTTTAATTAATACAGGCATAATTTTAATATTTGCTTGATAATATTAATACACATAATAATTTGCTTGATAATATTAATTGCTTTCTCCTTTTTGCTTTAATTAATGCAGACATAATAATTTGTTTGATAATATTATTACAAACATAATATTTGCTTGATAATATTAATAATTTACTTGATAATATTAATTGCTTTCTGCTTTAATTAATACAGGCATAATATTAATATTTGCTTGATAATATTAATACACTCATAATATTAATATTTGCTTTCTGCTTTAATTAATACAGACATAATTTTAATATTTGCTTGATA
>JAWQEG010004332.1:0-38963 GCA_033782935.1 Petrolisthes cinctipes
CTGCAATGAAAGAGAGGTCATTCATTATTGTGGAAATACTGTAATGAAAGAGAGGTCATTCATTATTGTGGAAATACTGCAATGAAAGAGAGGTCATTCATTATTGTAGAAGTACTGTAATGAAAGAGAGGTCATTCATTATTGTGGAAGTACTGTAATGAAAGAGAGGTCATTCATTATTGTGGAAGTACTGCAATGAATGGTTTACCAAGTGACTCAGTGATTAGCAAAAAAAACAACAAACCTAATAATAATAATAATAATAATAATAATAATAATAATAATAATAATAATAATAATAAAAGTTATATTGCAGTTACATAGTCTGACATTTTCTATATGCTGTAAAAACAACAAACAGCGTGTGTATGAATTCTTGTGGCCTATAGTATAACGTGTTTGTTTTGTTTTGTTGCAGTGTGTGTGTGTGTGTGTTTTGTGTGTGTGTGTATCCAGCCAACCAGCCAGCCAGCCAGCGGTCCTTAGAAACAATAACAAACAACAACAACAATGAAGTCGTCAGTTTATCTAATTAGCACCATCCTCTTCCTGATCGTCGTCGTCTTCTTGAAGTGAGTATAGTGTAAACAAACATTCTTCTCGCTTTCCTACGGCACTTCTAAATTATGTGTGTTTTAGTGAGTGTGTTTTAGTGAGTGTGTTTAGTGAGTGTGTTTTAGTGAGTGTGTTTTAGTGAGTGTAGTGGTAATTCACAACGACGTGAAGAGCAGCATGCTGAGAAAAACCCACTTTTTTTGAAAGACAGAAAGTTTTTATTCTTGACGTTTCTGAGGCAACTGCTTCCCTCTTCAGCAGTACAGAGTTCAACTCTGTACTGCTGAAGAGGAAGGCAACTGCCTCCGAAACGTCCAGAATAAGACTTTCTGTCTTTCAAAAAAAGTGGGTTTTTCTCAGCATTTAGTGAGTGTGTTTATTGATGACAGAGGGCAAGGGGAAAAAACAGAGACAACAATAACAGTGTAAAGTACAAACATCTAGTACAACATTCCAGTTGGGTCTCAACAAGTGTGTGATTGAGTGTAAACCTGACCCAGTCACACACACACACACACACACACAAGCGACCCTTATACTGGCGTTGCTGGGATGCTTCCTAACTCTTACTTTCATTCTCTCTCTCTCTCTCTCTCTCTCTCTCTCTCTCTCTCTCTCTCTCTCTCTCTCTCTTATATATATATATATATATATATATTATATATATATATATAATAATATATATAATATAATATATATATATATATATATATAATATATATATATATATATATTATATATATATATATATATATTATATATTATATATATATATATATATATATATATATATATATATATATATAGATAGAGAGAGAGAGAGAGAGAGAGATAGAGAGAGAGAGAGAGAGAGAGAGAGAGATGATGATGATGAATGATTTTGAGATGCAGAGAGGCCAAGAGAGAAGATAATAATGATAAAAAGAAAAAAAGGGAATGAAGAATGTAAAAAAAAAAGTGGACATTTATGATGATTTGAGAGAGCAGAGAGAGAGAGAGAGAGAGAGAGAGAAGAGAGAGAGAGAGAGGAGAGAAGAGAGAGAGAGAGAGAGAGAGAGAGAGACAGAGAGAGAGAGAGAAGGGGATAATTTTATAGTCACTGATTAATACTGGAGACTGACCAACATCTACTACCTGGCCTGTACACAACAAAAATTCATCTAACACAACTATACCGTGAGCTGTGAATATAGTAAACAGTAAACCCAGGCATATATATATATAGTGAGTTAGAGAAGATTGTGAGGAATGATGCGGGGTGAACCTCATACCAGTGTGTGTTGTGTGTGTGTGTGTGTGTGTGTGTGTGTGTGTTGATATCCATGCAGTTTGTGTGTGTGTGTGTGTTTATATATGTCCTGTGTGTGTGTGTGTGTGTGTGTGTGTTTATATATGTCTGTGTGTGTGTGTGTGTGTTTATATATGTCTGTGTGTGTGTGTGTGTGTTTTATATATGTCTGTCTGTGTGTGTGTGTTTATATATGTCTGTGTGTGTGTTCTGTGTGTGTGTGTGTGTTTATATATGTCTGTCTGTGTGTGTGTGTTTATATATGTCTGTGTGTGTGTGTGTGTGTGTGTGTGTGTTGATATCCATGCAGTTTGTGTGTGTGTTGATATCTGTCTATCTGTGTGTGTAATATGAGAGAGAGCGAGAGAGAGTAGTTTAACACACTCTCCTAGCTTCACAGTAAACCATAGATGAATCATGAGTAAGTAACCCTACAATACACTTACTGTCCCACAACACAACAACACACGTCCCAATAAACCCTATATATAACCCATCACCAACCTGACTTCATCCACTAACAACTGTCACCTTGTAGTGTTGGTATGGCAGCTCCGAGGTGTGAGACGGAGGGAAACATAAGACCTGATGGAGATTGCAAATATGGCACTGTGTTGGACTGGTGTAGGAATGTCGTCTGTGCTAAGGTATGTATAAAGTATGTATGTATTATAAAGTATGTATGTATGTATAAAGTATGTATGCTTAGGTATTTATAATGTATGTATGTTAAGGTATGTATTTATGTATAAAGTATGTATGTATGTATGTATAAAGTATGTATGCTAAGGTATGTATGTATTTATGTATAAAGTATGTATGTTAAGGTATGTATTTATGTATAAAGTATGTATATATGTATGTATAAAGTATGTATGCTACGGTATGTATGTATGTATGTATAAAGTATGTATGCTAAGGTATGTATGTATGTATGTATAAAGTATGTATGGTAAGGTATGTATGTATGTATAAAGTATGTATGGTAAGGTATGTATGTTTGTATAAAGTATGTATGCTAAGGTATGTATGTATTTATGTATAAAGTATGTATGGTAAGTTGTGTATGTATGTTAAGGTATGTATGAATAATGTATGTATAAGTCATCTCCTGTAACACTATTATCATCGTTGGGTGGTGGTGGATTGGATTGGTGTTTGTTGCACTTCATGTATTCACTCTATGTATTCACTCTATGTATGTACCTAAACTCGTGTCACACCACTATCCTCGTTCAGTAATTGTTTGATGTTGCACTCTATGTATTCACTCTTTATATTCACTCTATGTACATACCTAAACTCGTTCAATAGTTGCTTGGTGTTGTACTCCATATTTTCACTCTCTAAGTATTTTTTTTTTACTTGTTTCACTCGCATAGTCACATTAAACCAAGCACTCAAGATGATGCTATCGTTGCGAAAGTGTGACTGCGTGTGAAATTGTGGATGCTTAGACTGACAAAAGAGCAAATGGTTCATAGTATTGTAATCGAATTTTCTGCAAAGTTTTGATCCTCTGAAGCTTCGAAGTTTCCCAAGTTTCGATTTGTAAGCAGGGATTATAAAGCTCAACTATATAAGTCGTTCTGTGTGTGTGTGTGTGTGTGTGCTACCTTACCTTACTTACACTATATAAATCGTTCTGTGTGTGTGTGTGTGTATGTGTGTGTGCAAACTTACTTTACTTACACTATATAAATCGTTCTGTGTGTGTGTGTGTGTGTGCTACCTAACCTTACTTACACTATATAAATCGTTTTTTTTTTGTGTGTGTGTGTGTGTGTGTGTGTAACCTTACCATACTTACACTATATATTACACAGGGTCCAGGTGAGACGTGTGGTGATGAGTGGTGGGAGAGAGGTCAGTGTACTCCAGGGACTTACTGTGCTTGTGGTCGGTGTCACGGATGCTCTGCCAACCTCGAGTGTCACTTCTGCTAAACACACTCCACTTCTCCCTTACACTGAACCACAACATAGAGAATGAAGTCTAATAGCAGTTGTCCTTCACTTCTACTAGCAGCTTTAACTTTGATTAGCTGTTGTTCTACTAGCCACCACCACTAACCAGAGAAAGAATGAAATCTAGTAGCAGCTGTCCTCCACTACTAATACTAGCCCCACCAACTAGAGAATGAAGTCTAGTAGCAGCTGTCCTCCACTACTACTACTAGTCCCACCAACTAGAGAATGAAATCTAGTAGCAGTTGTACTCCACTACTACTAGCACCACCAACTAGAGAATGAAATCTAGTAGCAGCTGTACTTCACTTCTACTATTTACCACCACTTAAAATATAAAGTCTAGTAACAGTTGTACTCCACTTCAACTAGAGAATGGAGTCTATCTGTTGTCTTCCTCTTCGTCTTAGTGACCATCTGCTACGAACCCTTACTAGAGATGCATTTTTGATCGGCCAGCCCCCCTTCGGACACAAGCCACACCCTAATTTCAATTCTTAATCTGTCCCTCCTTTCCTTTTCTTGTTTCCTTCGTGTTTATTGTCCCTCCTTTCCTTTTCTTGTTTCCTTCGTGTTTATTGTCCCTCCTTTCCTTTTCTTGTTTCCTTCGTGTTTATTGTCCCTCCTTTCCTTCCTGTTTCCTTCGTGTTTACTGTCCCTCCATTTCCTTACCATTCCCATCGTGTTAACTATTCCTTTCTTCCTTCCTTCGTGTTTACTGTCCCTTCCTTCTTTACTGTCCCTTTCTTCTTTACTGTTTCCTTCGTGTTTACTGTCCCTCCATTTCCTTCCCCATTCCCTCCTTTCCTTCGTGTTTACTGTCCCTCCATTTCCTTCACATTCCCTCCGTTCCTTTTTCTGTTTCCTTCGTGTTTATTGTCCCTCCTTTCCTTCGTGTTTACTGTCCCTCCTTTCTGTCATTTTTACTTCCTCTTCCATTAATTTTCCTCTCCACTTTTTTGGCTAGGGTTGTATACAGTTTAAATATTATATCTTCGGTTTTTTTTTTTAATCGCACGCCCTCTTATGATAAGGTGTAATAAAATTTGTGATAATAAAGTACAAATTATAATGACAGGAAGTGTTGATTATTAGGCTCATATTTACATCATAATAATATAGGAAGTCATCTCATCAAATCATCAATTATTGTGTTTGTGGTAATATTGTTTAAGGAGGTGAGGGAGTATAGGGGACAGGCTTGGGGGGGGGGGTGCGGGAGTATTGGGGATAGGCTTGGGGGGTGGGGGGTTGGGGGGGTGCGGGAATAGGGGAACAACAGGTTTGGAGTGGATATATATATAAAGCCTGTCCCCTATTCCCGCACCTCCCTAACCCCCCCTCCCCCAAGCCTGTCCCCTTACTCCCACACCCCCTAACCCCCCCTCTCAAGCCTGTCCCCCTACTCCCGCACCCCCCAACACCCCCTTAACCCCCCCTCCCCCAAACCTGTCCCCCTACTCCCGCACCCCCCTAACCCCCCCTCCCCCAAGCCTGTCCCTCTACTCCCGCACCCCCCTAACCCCTCCCACAAGCCTGTCCCCCTATTCCCGCACCCCCTTAATTAACCCCTTAATTAACTCATCTGCTCAATCAGTCAGGGTAATAAAATTTATGTCTTCCACCATAATTAGCTTTAAGGTTTATTATATATTCTGATATATATTATAAAGAATATAATATAATGTATACCTCATTAATACATGGTCATATATTCATTAGTATCATAATGTATGTTCTATAATCCCTATATTATATTATGTTTATGACGAATATTATACCAAGCATATAAATCATTATTATATGTTGTTGTTGTTACCCCTAAAACTATCATCACTACCAATGAGTACTAAAGCAGGTATATATATAATTATGTATGTAGTATTAGGATATATTATGATATGTTAATTAAAGAGTTACCCAACTATAATGATGTGGACGTCAAAATAATTATGTACTATTAGGATATATTATGATATGTTAATTAAAGAGTTACTCAAATATAATGATGTGGACGTCAAAATAATTATGAATATCACCACCACAGGCTTATCTATAATTATCAGGCACATTATACAATTGATTATTTTCTTGTCCCTTATCATTTAAACAATTGATCATTTTCTTGTTTCGTATCATTTTTTTTACGTACTGTTCTATCAATAATAATTTCGTCTGAGGTGAACACTATTTATTTCTTATCCTACAGTATAAGTGTTTCCTTCAGTGCTGGTTCTCTCTCTCTCTCTCTCTCTCTCTCTCTCTCTCTCTCTCTCTCTCTCTCTCTCTCTCTCTCTCTCTCTCTCTCTCTCTCTCTCTCTCTCTCTTAAAGCGACCCTGTGATGTAGTCAGAAAATTGGAGGTACACGAGTCAATCAAATATTACCACGAAACACACACACCTATATGGAAGGAGCTTGTTTCGTGGCATAGTTAGGAGGAATCAGAAGCCTCCAGTTCTAATACACGATCACAGGGTCCTTAATAAATCTTTCTTAGGCGACATCGGACCTTCAGCATAAATCCTAATTATCTCACAACACCAAAAGATGGATCAAGTGTTTTCAGCTTATGAAAGGTTGGGAATGAGACTATGGCTGAAATTCAGACTAAGATAGCTAGTAATAATAATAATAATAATAATAATAATAATAATAATAATAATAATAATGATAATAATAATAATAATAATAATAATAATAATGATAATAATAATAATAATACCTTAAATCTCTGAAAGCTTTGTTAATCATTAGTGAATTTATTCTGTCTAAGTTAGTGCACCAAAAAGGATCTGAACCTCACCTTAACACATACTACTTAGTTCTATCTATACTGAGATGGATACAAGTTCTCATTATCACTGTAACTATAATTAATAAGGCTATGAGGCTCCTCTTTGCTCTTTCTTGGGATCTGTGGCAGAGATGGGGGCACTCTCCCTCAACGCCCTGCGAGTTTTGTAACCCCTGAACCCTGCTTGTATCTTGGTAGCAGCCATAACAAGAGCCAACTTTCCCTCTTCTTGACTTCTTTTTGCATCCTTTACTTTCTTTCTGGCAAGGTAACCTCGAATACCTGCTTGTAGCGTAACAGTAGCTTTCGTCATTGCTGTTAAGTCGGTGCTCTGGCTGTCATTGTCTATCACGGTAGTTCGTGCCATCTGGTTGGTGTGTGTTTCTTTGCTATCATAAGGAACCACATTTGATGGTTTACAAGATGGCCTCATTAACGTTTTACGCGTCTTGTAACCACGGTAAAGTGCCTGGATATGTGTGGCTGCTTTCTCTTTCCTTACATGACTCTCAGAACCTCTTCTTGTATCGCGCCTCCTTCGAGATGGTCCGTTGGTTGTGCATCCTCCAATCTCCCGTCTTGTCTGAAAACCTCTGAAGGCACTTTGAATCTTTATGGCTGCACGATGTAGTTCCTCATTTGCTGCTGTTGATAAATCGGTCCTAGTTTCAACAACCTCTGCTTTGGATAGTGTTGAGTGGTCACTATTGGTGCCCTGGTGCCGTGTAGTCAAGATATTGTTGAAGTTTTCTTCACTCGCTATATCTGCCCTCGTAATGACAATTTCTGGTTCTTGAACTTCAGATCTGCTTAGTGAAGGTGATGTGTTTGTTTTTCTATTTGCATTCCACATTTTCTGCCTTTTGCGAGCTAAGTGACCTCTGAATGTGGCCTGGATTTTAGTTGCTGCATTATCAATTGCTTTACTATCCGGTCTATTTACGCCATTTGCAGAGTTGTTGTTGTTATGTAATTGAAAAGTAGGTTCAGTATTATTACAATGTAAACCAGGATTTGAAAGTGAATGTTCATTTTCAGATTCCACTTGTATTCCATTACATTTTTTGAAACCTCGATATGATGACTGAATCGCTGTAGCTGCTTTTTGAACTTCAGGATCATCAAGATCAATATCAATTTCAGGATGCTCTGTATTTTCTTCTGATTTTGAATCTTTCGTATGTTTTCTAGTTTTGAAACCTCGATATGAAGATTGTATTTTTGTGGCAGCTTTCTGAACTTCAGGATCATCAAGGTCGATGTCAACTACTGAACTTTCTTCATCTGATTGAACACGAGGACCTTGCAAGGTCTTTCTGGTCTTAAAACCACGATATATTGATTGAATTTTAATTGCTGCTTTCTGAAATTCTGGATCATCTAAATCAATATCAGTTTCAGAATCACTTCCCTTTCCTTTAGATTGATGTGACTGTTGATCTCTTTTCGATTTAAAACCACGATATGAAGATTGAATTTTTGTGGCTGCTTTCTGAACTTCAGGATCATCTAAATCAATATCAATTTCAGGATTATCAATATTTTCTTCTGGTGTTGAATCCGTAAGATCTTTTCTGGTTTTAAAACCACGATATGAAGATTGAATTTTTGTTGCAGCTTTCTGAACTTCAGGATCATCTAAATCAATATCAATTTCAGGATTATCAATATTTTCTTCTGGTGTTGAATCTTGAATATCTTTCCTTGTTTTAAAACCACGATATGAAGATTGTATTGTTGCAGCTGCTTTTTGAACATCAGGATCATTTAGATCAATATCTATGTCTAAGGTTTCAATAGCATCTGATTCACCATGAGATCTTTGTAAACCTTTTCTTATCTGGAAACCACGATATACAGACTGAATAACTGTAGCTGCTTTCTCTAATTCAGAATTATTTAAATCAATATCAAAATCATGTGTGGTTATCATTTCTTCTCGATCAGAACTCTTCAGTTCCTTTCTAGTTTTGAAACCACGATATGAAGATTGGATCGCTGTAGCTGCTTTCTGAACTTCAGGATCATTGAGATCAATATCAATTTCAGGATTATCAATATTTTCCTCCGATTTTGAATTCTTAAAATCTTTTCTCGTTCTGAAACCACGATATGATGACTGTATTTTTGTTGCTGCTTTCTGAACTTCAGGATCATCAAGGTCAATATCAATTTCAGGATTATCAACATTTTCTTTTAATTTTGAATCTATAACACCTTTTCTAGTTTTGAAACCCCGATATGAAGATTGAATTTTTGTTGCTGCTTTCTGAACTTCAGGATCATTAAGATCAATGTCAACTCCAGTATTTGCTATATCTGAATCAACATGAGTATTTTGCAAGTATTTTCTAGTTCTGAAACCACGATATAAAGATTGAATAAGAATGGCTGCATTTTGAAATTCAGGATCATTTAAATCAATATTAATTTCAGAATTTGTTATATTTTCATCTGATGTTTGTAACTTTTGAGGATCTTTTCTAGTTCTGAAACCACGATATGAAGATTGTATTTTTGTGGCAGCTTTTTGAACTTCAGGATCATCAAGGTCGATGTCAATTTCAAGGTTCTCCGTATTGTCTTCTGATTTTGAATCTTTCGTATGTTTTCTAGTTTTGAAACCACGATATGAAGATTGTATTTTTGTGGCAGCTTTCTGAACTTCAGGATCATTAAGGTCGATGTCAATTTCAGGGTTCTCTGTATTGTCTTCTGATTTTGAATCTTGAATATTTTTCCTTGTTTTGAAACCTCGATATGAAGATTGTATTTTTGTGGCAGCTTTCTGAACTTCAGGATCATCAAGGTCGATGTCAACTACTGAACTTTCTTCATCTGATTGAACACGAGGACCTTGCAAGGTCTTTCTGGTCTTAAAACCACGATATATTGATTGAATTTTAATTGCTGCTTTCTGAAATTCTGGATCATCTAAATCAATATCAATTTCAGAATCCTTTCCCTTTCCTTTAGATTGATGTGACTGTTGATCTCTTTTTGATTTAAAACCACGATATGAAGATTGAATTTTTGTGGCTGCTTTCTGAACTTCAGGATCATCTAAATCAATATCAATTTCAGGATTATCAATATTTTCTTCTGGTGTTGAATCTGTAATATCTTTTCTGGTTTTAAAACCACGATATGAAGATTGAATTTTTGTTGCAGCTTTTTGAACTTCAGGATCATCTAAATCAATATCAATTTCAGGATTATCAATATTTTCTTCTGGAGCTGAATCCGTAAGATCTTTTCTGGTTTTAAAACCACGATATGAAGATTGAATTTTTGTTGCTGCTTTCTGAACTTCAGGATCATCTAAATCAATATCAATTTCAGGATTATCAATATTTTCTTCTGGTGTTGAATCTTGAATATCTTTCCTTGTTTTAAAACCACGATATGAAGATTGTATTGTTGCAGCTGCTTTTTGAACATCAGGATCATTTAGATCAATATCTATGTCTAAGGTTTCAATAGCATCTGATTCACCATGAGATCTTTGTAAACCTTTTCTTATCTGGAAACCACGATATACAGACTGAATAACTGTAGCTGCTTTCTCTAATTCAGAATTATTTAAATCAATATCAAAATCATGTGTGGTTATCATTTCTTCTCGATCAGAACCCTTCAGTTCCTTTCTTGTTTTGAAACCACGATATGAAGATTGGATCGGTGTAGCTGCTTTCTGAACTTCAGGATCATTGAGATCAATATCAATTTCAGGATTATCAATATTTTCCTCTGATTTTGAATCCTTAAAATCTTTTCTCGTTCTGAAACCACGATATGATGACTGTATTTTTGTTGCTGCTTTCTGAACTTCAGGATCATCAAGGTCAATATCAATTTCAGGATTCTCTGTATTCTCTACTAATTTTGGACCTTGAATATCTTTCCTTGTTTTGAAACCCCGATATGAAGATTGGATTGCTGTAGCTGCTTTCTGAACTTCAGGATCATTGAGATCAATATCAATCTCAGGATTATCAATATTTTCCTCCGATTTTGGACCTTGAATATCTTTCCTTGTTTTGAAACCACGATATGAAGATTGAATTTTTGTTGCTGCTTTCTGAACTTCAGAATCATCAAGGTCGATGTCTACTTCAGAATTATTAACATCTATTTCAATAAGAGATCCATGCAAATCTTTTCGTACTCTGAAACCTCGATATGCAGCCTGAATGATCAATGCTGCTCTCAGAAACTCAGGATCATTAAAATCACCATCTGCATTAGGAGTGATGATTGTTTCCCCTGATTCTGAAACTTTCGTATGTTTTCTAGTTTTGAAACCACGATATGAAGATTGTATTTTTGTGGCAGCTTTCTGAACTTCAGGATCATCAAGGTCGATGTCAATTTCAGGGTTCTCTGTATTGTCTTCTGATTTTGAATCTTTCGTATGTTTTCTAGTTTTGAAACCTCGATATGAAGATTGTATTTTTGTGGCAGCTTTCTGAACTTCAGGATCATCAAGGTCGATGTCAACTACTGAACTTTCTTCATCTGATTGAACACGAGGACCTTGCAAGGTCTTTCTGGTCTTAAAACCACGATATATTGATTGAATTTTAATTGCTGCTTTCTGAAATTCTGGATCATCTAAATCAATATCAATTTCAGAATCCTTTCCCTTTCCTTTAGATTGATGTGACTGTTGATCTCTTTTTGATTTAAAACCACGATATGAAGATTGAATTTTTGTGGCTGCTTTCTGAACTTCAGGATCATCTAAATCAATATCAATTTCAGGATTATCAATATTTTCTGCTGGTGTTGAATCCGTAAGATCTTTTCTGGTTTTAAAACCACGATATGAAGATTGAATTTTTGTTGCTGCTTTCTGAACTTCAGGATCATCTAAATCAATATCAATTTCAGGATTATCAATATTTTCTTCTGGTGTTGAATCTTGAATATCTTTCCTTGTTTTAAAACCACGATATGAAGATTGTATTGTTGCAGCTGCTTTTTGAACATCAGGATCATTTAGATCAATATCTATGTCTAAGGTTTCAATAGCATCTGATTCACCATGAGATCTTTGTAAACCTTTTCTTATCTGGAAACCACGATATACAGACTGAATAACTGTAGCTGCTTTCTCTAATTCAGAATTATTTAAATCAATATCAAAATCATGTGTGGTTATCATTTCTTCTCGATCAGAACCCTTCAGTTCCTTTCTAGTTTTGAAACCACGATATGAAGATTGGATCGCTGTAGCTGCTTTCTGAACTTCAGGATCATTGAGATCAATATCAATTTCAGGATTATCAATATTTTCCTCCGATTTTGAATCCTTAAAATCTTTTCTCGTTCTGAAACCACGATATGATGACTGTATTTTTGTTGCTGCTTTCTGAACTTCAGGATCATCCAGGTCAATATCAATTTCAGGATTCTCTGTATTCTCTACTAATTTTGGACCTTGAATATCTTTCCTTGTTTTGAAACCCCGATATGAAGATTGGATTGCTGTAGCTGCTTTCTGAACTTCAGGATCATCAAGGTCAATATCAATTTCAGGATTCTCTGTATTCTCTACTAATTTTGGACCTTGAATATCTTTCCTTGTTTTGAAACCACGATATGAAGATTGTATTTTTGTTGCTGCTTTCTGAACTTCAGGATCATTGAGATCAATATCAACATCTATATCCTCAATATTGTCTTCTGATTTTGAATCCTTGATATCTTTTCTAGTTTTGAAACCACGATATGATGACTGAATTTTCATAGCTGCTTTTTCAACTTCAGGGTCATTAAGATCAATATCTACTTCTGAAATTTCTACATCTTCTGATTTTTTAGTAGAATTTTGTAAGGCTTTTCTTATTCTGAAACCACGGTATATTGACTGAATAATTACAGCTGCTTTCTGAAACTCAGAATCATTAACATCTATCTCTAAAATAGGAGCAAGTATCCTTCCTTCTGAATCTGAATCTTGAAGATCTTTCCTTGTTTTGAAACCACGAAATGAAGACTGAATTTTTGTGGCTGCTTTCTGAACTTCAGGATCATTGAGGTC
This sequence comes from Petrolisthes cinctipes, assembly GCA_033782935.1. NCBI lineage: Eukaryota > Metazoa > Arthropoda > Malacostraca > Decapoda > Porcellanidae > Petrolisthes > Petrolisthes cinctipes. The sequence continues at coordinate 12,653 of JAWQEG010004332.1, forward strand.
AATATCTATTTCAAGATTCTCAACATTTTCTTCTGGTGTTGAATCTTGAATATATTTCCTGGATTTAAAACCACGAAATGAAGATTGGATTTTTGTGGCTGCTTTCTGAACTTCAGGATCATCGAGGTCGATATCAATTTCAGGATTCTCAACTGCTTCTGTTCCATTTCGTGATTTTTGTAACTGTTTTCTTGTTTTAAAACCTCTATATAGGGATTGAATCATTGTTGCTGCATTTTGTATTTCATCATTTTTATACTCAATGTGGTCTTTCGAGTTATTTAGTTCATCTGACCCACTTTTAGCTGCGTGAAGTATGCCAAGATTATTGTCCGCATCATCATTTCCTTCTTTTGTCAACAAATGTTTCATATCTTTCCTTGTTCTGAATCCTCGATATGCAGATTGGATCAACGTAGCTGCTCTTTCTAAATCATAAATTTTATCTGAATCTCCATGTGTCTTCTTAGGATCTTTGTTCAATAACTTCTTCCTTGTCTGATAGCCTCGAAACACTGATTGAATTCTAATGGCTGCTGCTGCTTCTTCATAGATACCTTCAGTTGTCTGTAATGGAAAATTATGAACACGCATTAGAACACGAATATGCATGGTTTCATGGGGAGAGAAAACAATTATCTTAACAGAATCGTACTATTTGGACTATAATTATATGTTACTTTATTAAATAATTATTTTTTTTAATTTTTCAAAAATAGCTCCAAAAATTTGCTAAAATATGTAGATTATGAACAACAATATCTAATAATCTGTAATCAAAATGAAATTTTAGGAAAATTACACTTAAAGCTACAATATTCAAGCAGCAAGCACACAAGCCTTGCAAAGCACACATATACATCACATAACATTGATATAAGCAAGGTAAGCAATAGTGCCATACATGATGCTAACTATAGCACAACACCAAGCAATCTTTAATAGTATAATTGCAAGCAGTTTAATAATTGAATTTTATATTTATATTTAATCTTAACCTGTAGTATGGTGCTGTTAACATTATGGCACATCCAGATTTTTTCCAAGGATTATAGATGTTCTCCTTTGTGATTACTATAAGGGCATATGTCAGTCTCCAATAGATTGTAAATGTGTTTAAGTGAGACATATTTACAATGTATCTGGATGAGCCCAAGCAGTAATGTGTAGACTTCAATCATGTGAGTGGTTAATGCAGACATGAGGGTTAAACCTAACAAGAGAATACCCAAGTCTTAAAAGGGTAATTCAAAATGTAACCAGTATATGGCAAATAAAATTAATTTAATTTCCGGTTTGTAGGAAAACTATTGCTAATTTTACAACACGCATGAACTAAATAAGACGACAAGTTACAATAGAAAAGAAAAAAAAAATAATAATAGTAATAAAAAAAAAAAAATGAAATATAAAGAAATAGATTTTAGGTACGAGTTAAATCTTATTGTAAATAAATTCCCTACCAATCTTGATTTAGTACCTGCTGGCATTCCTTTCTCAATCCGTGGGTGTTTCTCGTATCCCGTAAATCTCTTGAACTTTTTATTCCTACTTAATCTATTAGAATGGTGCTGCAAGGTGCATACAGGGTGAAAACGAGAGTCGGTAAAGCTCACATAGTTATAGTAGTGACACTTCAGACGCATTGAACTAAGAGAAGAATGAGCACAATGACAGATCCTAAAGGGTGTATAGAGACAGAAGAGGACTACGAGATAAGGAATGACGTAGAAGATGGCTGGTATCCCTCTTTTTGTTGTGTTGTATTCATATCAAAGCAAAACATATCCCTGATCTCAGCTCACCAGGTGCAGTCAACAACAACAACACTTTATAATGTATAGTTCACTTCTAGCACTCTGTCAACTAATACGTATAAACACGACTAAAGCAACATTGTGGTGTGATCCGGGATTGGGTTTGGGTTAATTAATGTTGTTGTCCAGTTGTATGATACATGACGCCTGGTTCTGGTGTCCCTGGGGCATGCAGTGAGTGTGTGAGTGAGCAGTGGAGATAAACTCACACACCTCCTCCTCCAACCAGCCAGCCAGTCAGCCAGTCAGCCAAGCACTCCTAGCTCCTTTACATACTCTCCAGCATAAGAGGTGAAAGGCCAGAGTCATATGTTCGAGGATTCACCAAGAGAGGATCCAAACGCTCGAGATGAACACCTTCAGTTTCCAGCAGACCAGCAGAATCTCCAGCCAGATCAGCAGTGGTAACCAGTGAGCCTGCTGACAGACTCTTGCCACTGCTTACCTTAACAGCAACCACATCATTATTACTGTTGTGTTCTGTTGCAGCTTCATCATCGTCACTGTTGAGTTCTCCTTTTGTTGCCACATCACTTTTACTGTTGTGTTCTGTTGCAGCTTCATCTTTGTCACTGTTATATTCGTGTGTGGCCAAAAACTTTAGATCGTTGAAGTTTGCAGTGGGCCTTTCCTCGTCCCATGCTTCCTCCTCTATGATGGTGGAAGGGACGGTGTGTTGTGTACGACTGGCTCTATGTTGGGGTGTTGAGGGAGGTGTGGATGGCCTTGGTGAATCTTCTGACCACGACACACCCCTATTACCATCGTCACTATCACTCGTCTTATTATTAGTCTTCATGTCTGTCGTGTTAGTTTCGTCAGTGTCATTAATAGTAACATCTGTATCATTATTATCATCTGTCACTTTCTTAGTTATGTTATCTGTCGTATTTTTATTGTCATTGTCATTATTATCATCATCATCATCTACATCGTTGGTTAGGTTATGTTTATTCTCTGTAACATAGGCTAGTGAATCATCCTGGTTATCAGTGTGACTAGAACGTAACACTGAATTATTAGTGTCATCAATGATTATGTTATTTTTAGTGTCATCAATAACTGTCACATCCTTGTCATACATTGTCACATCCTTGTCATCAACTGTCACATCCTTGTCATCCGCTGTTACATCCTTGTCAGTAGTGTCATCAACAGTTGTTACATCCTTGTCATCAACACTTGTCACATCCTTGTCATCAACAGGTGTCACATCCTTGTCATCAACACTTGTCACATCATTATCATCAACAGGTGTCACATCCTTGTCATCAACAGGTGTCACATCCTTGTCATCAACACTTGTCACATCATTATCATCAACAGGTGTCACATCCTTGTCATCAACAGCTACGATATCAACAACTGTTACATCTTTGTCATTAATATCTATTACATCCTTGTCACTAGTCCCTGTCACATCCTTGTCATTGTCATCAACATCAGTCACATCCCTGTCTTCAACAGTTGTCACATCATCAACTACTGTCATATCTTTGTCAACAACATCTGTCACATCTCTGTCAATATTACCATCAACAGTTGTCACATCCTTGTCATCAACAGTTGTCACATCCTTGTCATCAACAGTTGTCACATCCTTGTCATCAACAGTTGTCACATCTTTGTCATCAACAGTTGTCACATCCTTGTCATCAGTTGTCACATCATCAATAGTTGTCACATTACTGTCATCAACAACAACTGTCACATCCTTGTTATCAACATCTTTCACATCCTTGTCATCAACATCTGTAACATCCTTGTCATCAACATCTCTCACATTACTGTCATCAACATCTGTAACATCCTTGTCATCAACAGTTGTCACATCCTTGTCATCAGTTGTCACATCATCATCAGTTGTCACATTACTGTCATCAACAACAACTGTCACATCTTTATCATCACCTGTTGTCACATCCCTGTCATTGTCATCAACTCCTGTCACATCACTATCAACAGCTGTCACATCCTTGTCAGTTATATCATCTGTCACATCCTTGTCAGTATTACCAACAACAGGAGTCACATCATTGTCATTATCATCAGCAGCTGTCATACCATTGTCAACATCTGTCACATCCTTGTCACTAGTTTCTGTCACATCCTTGTCATCAACAGCTGTCACATCCTTGTCATTAGTTTCTGTCACATCCTTGTCATCAATATCTGTCACATCCTTGTCATTAGTTTCTGTCACATCCTTGTCATTAGTTTCTGTCACATCCTTGTCATCAACATCTGTCACATCCTTGTCACTAGTTTCTGTCACAACCTTGTCATCAACAACTGTCACATCCTTGTCACTAGTTTCTGTCACATCCTTGTCATCAACATCTGTCACATCCTTGTCACTAGTTTCTGTCACATCCTTGTCATCAACATCTGTCACATCCTTGTCATCAACATCTGTCACATCCTTGTCATCAACATCTGTCACATTACTACCATCAACAGCTGTCACATCCTTGTCAACTGCTGTCAAATCCATGTCAATAATACCCTCAACAGCTGTCACATCCTTGTCACCAGTCCCTGTTACATCCTTGTCATTAATATCTGTCACATCCTTATCACCAGTCCCTGTCACATCCTTATCACCAGTGGCTGTTACAACACTGTCATTAACATCTGTCACATTACTATCATCCATGTCAGTAATACCCTCAACATCACCATTCTCTGTCACATCCTTATCACCATTCTCTGTCACATCCTTATCACCATTCTCTGTCACATCCTTATCACCATTCTCTGTCACATCCTTATCACCATTCTTTGTCACATCCTTATCACCATTCTCTGTCACATCCTTATCACCATTCTCTGTCACATCCTTATCACCAGTCTCTGTCACATCCTTATCACCATTCTCTGTCACATCCTTATCACCATTCTCTGTCACATCCTTATCACCATTCTCTGTCACATCCTTATCACCAGTCCCTGTTACATCCCTGTCATTAACATCTGTCACATCCTTAACTTCAGTAACACTAACGTCTTTATCAACATCTGTCAACATCTCACAGTTATCATTATCAACATTAGTATTGATTATGTCATTAGAGGAACTATTATTATCGTCTGTGTTTACATATCCAGTGACTTCTTCCCATATAGCCACGTGGTCTTCTTGGGTACCATCTTGAGGACTGCATTCAACATTTGTTAACGTCTTAAGGCTGTCATTGTCAACATTAGTCTCGATTATGTCATTAGAAGAGGTATTATTCTCTGTGTCCTCCTGTCCAATGACTTCTCTCTCTAAAAACACGTGGTCGTCTTTATGGACATCATCATCTTGGGAGGGACTGCATTCATCATTTTGTTGAGTCGGTTGTTCATTGGGTTGTTCTGGGTCTGGATTGGCACTGTAGGTTGTAGTCAGTGTTTCCACATTCAATCTCTCCTCTGGCTTCTCTTGCTTCTCTTGTTCACTCGCTTCCTTGGTGTTAGATCTAGACTCCACTTGTGTGTTCTCTTCCTCGTGGTCACTCGTGGTGTTAGATCTAGACTCCACTTGTGTGTTCTCATCCTCGTGGTCACTCGTGGTGTTAGAATTAGTGCCCTGATATGTGTTCTCTTCCTCGTGGTCACTCGTCGTGTTAGATTTAGTGCCCTGGTGTGTGTTCTCTTCCTCGTGGTCACTCGTGGTGTTAGATCTAGACTCCACTTGTGTTTTCTCATCCTCGTGGTCACTCGTGGTGTTAGATCTAGACTCCACGTGTGTATTCTCATCCTCGTGGTCACTCGTGGTGTTAGATTTAGTGCCCTGGTGTGTGTTCTCTTCCTCGTGGTCACTCGTGGTGTTAGATCTAGACTCCACTTGTGTTTTCTCTTCCTCGTGGTCACTCTCCTCCTTGCTGTTTGATCTAGACCCCAGGAGTATGTTGTTGTTGGTGTGTGTTGGGGCAGGAGAGGTTACCGGTTGAAGGCTGAAGGGTTCCACACTCTGCTGGGGGGTGAGTTAACATTACAGAGTACCGTTTGGTTTCTGTCCATCATATCGTACCAGGGAGGCTCACACGTGGTAGTAGGGTGAAGTCGAGGTGGAGATTATAATTTTCGCTAAATCTTATAATATTATAGGGTTAATTTTAACTAAATCTTATAATATTATAGGGTAAAGTCTGTAATGTAATTTAGATGAATTTTCTGTTACATCAAAGAGAATTATCACATTATATGATGATCAAAGCAAAGTATTCATATATGTGTTTGTTCTGACTGTAGGATGAGAGGATCACAGCCGACAGCAACACTCCAGGTTGGGAAAAAATATTAAAATTATTATATTAATAATCAAAATGGTTAAAATTTGATCAAAAATTATCAAATTATCATCATATTCAACTAACAATGATTTGGAGAAAACACACATGAGTAACTCCAACTGCAATTAGTACAGTGAGAAATTAAGTGTCAGCTGAACATCAACACAGGGAACAACGTAACATTAATACAGCATTAAACACATAAAATAATTGATATAGTCCTTGAACGAAAACCAGCATAATCACGCACTCTGTAATCAAAAGTAAAATTATATCAATCGGTGTAGCCATAATAACAAGAAATTATAATTATGTTAGTAATAATAAAAAAAAAAAATAATAATAATAATAATAATAATAATAATAATAATAACCCTTTTAAACAGACACAAAGCTAAGGTAACTTATGGGACCCTGTGATGTAGTCAGAAAATTGGAGGTGAACGAGTCCCTCAAATATTGCCACGAAACACCACCTATATGGAAGGAGCTTGTTTCGAGGCATGGTCAGGAGGAATCAGAAGCCTTCAATTCTCGTAAACGATCACAGGGTCCTTAAGATTTATATGCTTCATGTTTGGGTTAAAGTATGTCAAAGTAGGTGGAAATGTTTACGTCAGCCATATAATATCCCATCCCTTCCCATTCTCCTTCCAACCTGCCCAATTTCCTTCCAACTCTTCCCATTCTCTGTCCACCCCTTCCCATTCTCCTTTCACCCCTTCCCATTCTCCTTTCAACCCTTCCCATTCTCCTTTCACCCCTTCCCATTCTCCTTTCAACCCTTCCCATTTTCCTTTCACCCCTTCCCATTTTCCTTTCAACCCTTCCCATTCTCTTGTTCAAAACCTTCCCATTCTCCTTTCACGCCTTCCCATTCTCCTTTCAACCCTTCCCATTCTCTTGTTCAAAACCTTCCCATTCTTCTTTACTATAAGAGAAGGAAAATGGGAACAGGATAAACGCAATTAAACATTTCGAAAATTTGGCTTACACTTGTCATCAGAATTATAATGAAACGAGACATTGACGAGTATGTAGTCAATGATACTTTGGTTTTCTCCCTCACTATAAAGTCATATTAGCCAAATCACACGTCCACGACTCGTAATGACCAAATAATAACACTAAAATGATATAGATTTACATTTTAACCAATCAGCTGCGACTATCTCTGGTATCGATTTTTGAGGTGGGCCAATCATAGTTAGTTATACTGTAATTGGCACGTAATTTGAGTTGTTATCACTTTTTATAGTATTTTCTCAAGCTTGTGTCCTTCTGTTTAATTTTTTGGGGGTCATCCTGTTGCATTTTCACTAAGTCTGAAAGAGTATATATAATCTCCAGAAAATATTAGAATCAATCACAGCATGAGTTCTGTTTTATGTCTGTCTTGTTTACGTGTGAGGAAAATAATGTTGTTGTTGTGGTTGTCGTCACGTTGTCTACTACTACTAAGGCACCATTCAACTCGAGTGTGTTGTTACCCTTCAAGCCTTCAAGGAGCCTGTGATCGTGTATGGAAATTGGAGGCTACTGATTCCTCAAAACCATGCCACGAAACAAGCTCCTTCCCATAATTTTATAGGTGGTGGTGGTGTTTCGTGGCAATGTTTGAAGGCCTCATATATTTCCAATTTTCTAACTACATCACAGGGTCCCTAAATAAGATGAGATAGAAAAGAAATACAAGCCTAGTCAACCTTCCTATCCCTATACTTGACATTTATGCAATATTAATGGGAGTGTGTGTTTTTGTGGGCTTACAAAACTTATTAGTAAACATTAGACAGTGAGGGACGAGTGTGTGTGTTCAGTGTTACCAAATACCTTAAGTCGTGACAGCTTTTATAATCCGTTAAAGATCAGTGTTACACATAATTCCACCACTGTGTTACATTGCATCAGCCATCGATAACGTTGTAACTAGCATGGTAAGTGGTAATAATATGTTATCTTAGAAAATAATTCACCTACATATGAGAGAATTGTGTGTTTACATGGGACGTATAGATGTGTTGAGGTGGTAATACGTGGTCTGCCTCAACTCCACGTTCTCTCTCTCTCTCATTCTCTGTGATTAGTTTGACTGTAATTTCTCTCTGGATTTGTATACCTTTTCAGACTTATAACTGTTATAGTGAAGATGCAGCCGGTCACCCCCCCACCCTTTCCTTCCCATGGGATATAGAAGGATACTATAGTAGTTCAAGAGAGCACTATAGAGGGCCATAACAGGTCAAATAACGCGTCTATTATATTTATAACTCGATCTGATTGGCCCACCTAAAAAAAAATGGATGCCGGAGAGAGTCGCTGATTGGCTAAAACCTCATCGTTATTATATCGGTGTTATTATTAGCTAATTACGAGTCGTTCACCTGTGATTTGATTCATATGACCTTTTAAGTACGAGAGCAAAGGCAATTATCATAGACTACACACCAACTAATATATCGTTTCATTATAATTGGGATCACAAGTGGAAGTCAAATTTTAGAGAAATTTAATTACGTCTATCTTATTTCCATTCTCCCTCTGTTAAAGTAAGGGAGAATGGAAAGGGTTGGAAAGAGAATGGGAAGGGTTGAAAGAAGAAAGGGAAGATTGGAAAGGGTATGGGAAGGGGTGGAAAAAGCATGGGAAGGGTTGAAAGAAGAATGGGAAGGGTTGAAAGGAGAATGAGAAGGGTTGGAAAAAGAATGGGAAGAATTGGAAGGAGAATGGGAAGATTGGAAAGAGTATGGGAAGGGTTGGAAAAAGAATGGGAAGAGTTGAAAGGAGAATGGGAAGATTGGAAAGAGTATGGGAAGGGTCGAAAGGAGAATGGGAAGGGTTGGAAAGAGAATGGGAAGACTGGAAAGAGAATGGGAAGATTGGAAAAAGAATGGGAAGGGTCGGAAAAAGAATGGGAAGGGTCGAAAGGAGAATGGGACGGATTGAAAGAAGAATGGGAAGGGTTGAAAGGAGAATGGGAAGGGTCGAAAGGAGAATGGGAAGGGTTGGAAAGAGAATGGGAAGAGTTGGAAAGAGTATGGGAAGGGTTGAAAGAAGAATGGGAAGGGTCGGAAAAAGAATGGGAAGGGTCGAAAGGAGAATGGGAAGACTGGAAAGAGAAAGGGAAGACTGGAAGGAGAATGGGAAGGGTCGAAAGGAGAATGGGAAGGGGTGGACAGAGAATGGGAAGAGCTGAGAAAATATACGACTGACTTAAATAATCAGGCCTACTCTGAAATACGATATCCCAAACACCACGCAGATAAATGTTGATAATAAGCTGCTGTAACCCCTGTGTCTCGTAAATACTGAAAAGCAAAATTAGAGATGCACCAAATACCAAAGAGATATTAGAGGGGAGAAGCAACAAGTCATCACGTATTGGGTTAAGGGGGAAGTACACTCGCAATCCAAAGTTTGTATCCAGGTCTTGTTGAAGTTTCGAATCCTTTGACATACTAGTGAACCAATTACAACGCTTATCCTGTTTCACATTGGCTTGAGTTCGCTTAATATTCGATCAGGATATTCGAAGCAAGCCTGGATACATATTTTGGATTGCGAGTGTACAGTGTTGTTGGTGGTAAATCTGGAGCAACTGATTCCTCCAAACTATTCCATGCAACAACAGAACACCATTATTTTTGTTCATTTGGTCCTGTTTCCTGGCATACATTGGAGGAATCAAGGCACTCCAATGTAACAAAAGTGAATTACCCTCTTAATACACTTTTGGTACATGCATACATTAGAGTTCCTTGATTCCTCCAAAGTATGCCATACAGGAAACAGGACAATACATATTAAAAAAAAAAAAAAAAAAAATAGTGGTGCCCTTACGTTGGTTGAAAACATTTGGAGGATTCAATTGCTCCAGATTTACCAACAACACTGTACTATCTATCCCCTTAAGAAATAATAGTTATAGAGGTATGGTATTTACACTGTATTATCCACTTAAGAAATAATAGTTGCAGTATATAGGTATGGTATTTACACTGAGAAACGTAACATTGTGTCGAGAAACATAAGGAACAGATGGGATAAAATACACCAAGTCCAATCCACTCAGACACACACACACGAAGGCAATATATACAAGTAAGGGAGTGAGACCAGGTGATATATTATTATGATTTGTTGTTGAATGAAGGTGGATGAAAGAGCAGAAACACGCCGAGGAGAAACGATTATTATTAAATTTTTTGTGCCACTTTAAATTGCGCGACCCGTGAGAAATCAGAGAGAGCAGTATTATTATTTTATTTTAATGAAACGTATATATTGAGAGTATGATATTTATACATGTTTTAAGTTATGTATAAATCACCAGTTTCATGTCATCACAGTGAAGAACAACGTGTGATCTTTGTTATCTGAAACCATAGCCAGGATAAGTTAGTTTACCATCGATACTAAAAAACCGTGCACTTGTGGGGAGATTCTAATTTTGTTGTTGTTGGTATAAAGAAAACAGAAAATAGTTGCAGGCGAACACTTAACATTATTATATACATGAACATCGACAGTCGTAATTACATCAATACGTGAAATACGGACATAAACAAACATCAAACGTCATAAGTACAGTACGTTAACGGACATGAACAACAACAACAACAACAACAAAACGCTAATAACAAACACGAACACATTATCGACAACAATTGTAATAACATCAACAACAACAACACGTGAACATCGACACTCATCAACAGTCAAAACTACACCAACACGTAAACAAATAATTAACATAAACAATATTAAACATACATCAACAGTCGTAATAATAAACAAAAACAAACATCAACAGTCGTAATATAAGTTAACAACACCAACACGTGAATGACACACATGAACACACACACATCAACAGTCGACATTACACGAACGAACGAGTCGAAATTACAGCCAAATGCATCTTACTGTACAAGCTGAACAGGACACACACACACACACACACACATGTAGACGTCGACAGTGCTTTCAAATGATAGAATATTATTAGTTAAAAGGGCAAGATACTGTGGTGCTGTCGGTGAATTGAAGACGTCTACTTATTCCTCCAGGCTACATGTATGAGCCTCAAATAAGTATCCATATTGGCACAGATTGGAGGAATATTAAGGGGGTGCAGGAGTAGAGGACAGGCTTGGGGGGGGGGGGACTGTGGGTGGTGCGGGAATAGGGGGACAGGCTTGGGGTGGATAGAAAGCCTGTCCCCTATTCACGCACCCACCTAACCCCCACCCCCACCCCACCAAGCCTGTCCCCCTACTCCCGCACCCCCCTAAGCCTGTCCCCCTATTCCCGCACCCCCTTAAGTAGGCTGCAATTCACCGACAAAATTTTATGATATGAAGGCACCCGAGTCCTCCACCCTATGCCACAAAACTTTCTTCTGAGTTGAGTCCGTTTTGTGGCATATAGTTTAGAAGGACCAGGAGCCCCCATAACCATATAATAATTATTAGTGGCTTGAGAAAAAATAAAATTATTTGTGGTGCGTGGAACAGAATGCTAGTCACAGCCAGGTCATGTGGAAGGAAGGAATGAAGGAATGATGGAAGGAAGGATGTATCACAGGTCAACCCCATCAGTCGTCAACACCAACCACCAATATTATCTGTGTTTTTCTTCTTCTCTCTCTCTCTCTCATTCTCTCGCTTTAGTTTTTGTGGTCTGAGGGCGTCACAAAGTTCTTGAAGTCCTCCTTAACCTCTCGGAAAAACTTCTTAATTTTAAAACCAGGCGACTTTTGGAGAACCACTTGTTGTCGTTGTTGTTGTTGATGATGCTGTTGCTGTTGTTGTTGTTGTCGCATGGGGACCTTAAAAAGCGAGTATATATCTCACTGGCACATGCATTACATTTCCTCCGTCCTTACTGACCCAAGGACGGAGGAAGGATAGATGACAAAGGAAAATTAATGAACTCGTTGCTTAAGGGACCTTGTGATGTCGTCAGAATATTGGAGAGAAATGAGTCCTACAAACATTGCCACGAAACACCATCCATATAAATAAAAGCTAGCTTGTATCGTGGCATAGTCAGGAGGAATCAGAAGCCACCAAGTCTCATACACGATCACAGGGTCCTTAAATTAATCCTATGGCATCTCTAGTGATCACAGGGCCCTTAGTGATCACAGGGTATTTAGTGATCACAGGGTCCTTAAATTAATCCTATGGCATGGGTAGGTGGTCTTTAGTGATCACAGTGTCTTTAGTGATCACAGGGTATTTAGTGATCACAGGGTATTTAGTGATCACAGGGTCTTTAGTGATCACAGGGTCCTTAAATTAATCCTATAGATGGCATTGGTAGGTCGTCTTTAGTGAGTGTGTGTATAGTATTCTTGATCAACTGGTTTGCTGTGTTCTGTCTGGTCTTGGAGGTTCAGTGAGGCCTTTCTGTTGGCTCCAATATATCCCAAGTCAGGGTGGAATAAAGGGTTTGTTGTTGTTGTTGTTGTTGTTCTTGGTGGATGGGGTCGTATCTCAAGTTGTCTTCACTGATTATGGTGGTGTTTTAAACGTTTTTTTTTTTTTTTTTTTTATCTTTGGTGGTGGTGGTGGTGGTGGTAGTAGTTGTGGTAGTAGTAATAGTAGTAGTGGTGGTAATGGTATTGGTAGCAGTGGTGGTGTTAGTGGTGGTAATGGTATTGATAGCAGTGGTGGTGTTAGTGGTGGTAATGGTATTGATAGCAGTGGTGGTGTTAGTGGTGGTAATGGTATTGATAGTAGCGTTTGTGGTAGTAGTGGTGGTAATGTTATTGGTAGTAGAGGTGGTGGTGTTATTGGTAGTGGCGGTATAGCGATTATAATAATATTGGTAGTTGTTGTTGTTGTGGTGGTTGTAATGGTGTTGGTAATTGTGGTAGCAGTAGCGGTGGTAGTGGTGGTGATGATAGTGGTAGTCGTGACAATGATCACAGTGTGTAATAATGAACCACTATCAAAGCCAAGGTCAAGCCGTTGTCACATTCCTGATAGTGTCAAGAGAGAGAGAGAGAGAGAGAGAGAGAGAGAGAGAGAGAGAGAGAGAGACTGCACTGATATACACATTATGATAACATTGAAAGATAAACTATAATCATTTATGTTCATGTTTACAAGTGCACATGTACTGTTTGTATATAAATATTATGTAATTTATACAATAATTTGATGTTGGTTGGTATTTTCAGAAGTGTATAAACAATAATGAAACTGTACGTAGCCTGTGTGTGTGTATGTGTGTATGTGTATGTATGTGTGTGTGTGTTTGTCCTATGCATGAGAGCGGAGTGATACACAGTTCTTGATCGACCTTGAAGAGAGAGAGAGAGAGAGAGAGAGAGAGAGAGAGAGAGAGAGAGAATTTAAAGTGACAAACTAATATATATCTATAGAGAAGGTTAGCAGTTTGCAGTCACATTATTATCATGTATACCCAGTAGTGCTCTCTCTAATTATCTCTCTCTCTCTTTCACCTCTCTCTCTCTCTCTCCGTCACGATCTCATGTATATCCAGTCCTCTCTCTCTCTCTCTCTCTCTCTCTCTCTCTCTCTCTCTCTCTCTCTCTCTCTCTCTCTCTCTGTCGGTCACGTGTTGGTGTTGTTAGTTGATAAATTAAATACGCTTTTTGTTTTAATCTCGTCAAGTCCTGCCAGCATGGTGTAGTTAATTAAGTTTAAGGAGGGTAAAAAAAATAGTATACATTTGGCACTTACATTTGGAGTGCCTTGATTCCTCCAAAGTATGCCATGCAGGAAACAGGACCATATGGACAAAAATAATAATAGTCTGTTGTTGTTGTTGCTTGGAATAGTTTGGAGGAATCAGTTACTCCAGATTTACCACTATCTACTATTTATTTACCCTCTTAATTAATTATGTTTACGTGATGTTACCAGTTCGTCACGTGTTGAATGTTGTTAAAATTAATATACGTAAAATAAAATATATATGATCTTAAAGGGGAAGGCTACTGATTCCTCCAAACCATGCCAGGAAACAAATTACTTTAAAAATACTACTAGAAGAATCTGTTTCAAGACATACTATAGTTTGGATGAATCAATTAACAGCCCTCCTATTTTTCCATTTTGATAACCTTGACAAAATTAGTTCATTATTATTATTATTATTATTATTATTATTATTATTATTATTATATTTATTATTATTATTATTATTATTATTGTTATTATTATTATTATTATTATTATTATTATTATTATTATTATTATTATTATTATTATTATTATTATTATTATTATTATTATTATTATTATTATTATATTTTGATGATTGACGTGTTCGTTTTGTGTATCCACGTGTCAGATTAATTAAAATATTTCGCGTGTAGTAAATTGGTATACGTAATATTTTCACTTTGTGTTTCTTGTTGTCGTGTAAAAGATAATTTATATATATACACATTATTTACATATTGTTTACATTCTGTGGTTTATACTGTTGCTGTTTTGTTATTTAATTATTAACTCATTCATTCATTTTTTCTTTTCTTTTTTTACTCTTTCTACTGACATTTTAATACTTTTTGTTGTTAATTTTATTTTATTTGCATTTTTCTGTTGACATATTTTTAATATTTTTTGCTGTTACGTTTAATTATATGTTTATATATATTTTTTTTCTCTCCAGACATATTAGAGGAATCAGCAACCTTCCAATTATTCACCAACAAGAGAATCCTACCTTACTTAAACATGACTACACAGCAACAGTACAACACACTCACACACACACACACACACACACACATTACAACACACACAGCACAACACACACACACAGTACAACACACACACACACACACACACACACAGTACAACACACACACACACACACACACAGTACAACACACACACACACACACACACACAGTACAACACACACACACACACACCAACATCTTATGGGGTCACACCTCAAGTTAAAGTGACCTTCGGGTTTTAGTAAGCTTTTAGGTTCTAAGGCAGTATATATAATTAACTAACTGATGCAGCCACAACACCACTTATTACACACAGCACAACACGACGCCTTTATGATTTGTTATTGTACTATTGGATACAAGAATTCGTACACACGCTGTTATTGTATTCGAGGATTTACAACTATATAGAAAATTAAAAGACTACGTAACTGCAGTACGACATTATTATCAGGTTTGTTGTTTTGTAATCTCTGAGTCACTTGGTACACCATATCATTGCAGTACTTCCACAATAATTCGTGAGGTCTATTCTCATACTGCCTGTGTAAGAATTAATGTAGCCAACTGTACTATAATGCACAAAAGTTCATTCCCTCAGCCAGCCACAACAACAAGACTGAATTCTCCGTGGTTCGAAAGACAAGACAAAAAAAAAAAAAAAAAAAAAAAAAAATCACCATCCATCTATCATTTACTGTTTAGTAGTTCGAATCACAGGTATGTACAATTGCCTGCACTTATAACTGGTACAGGACTAGAGGACTGACAAGGCTGACTGTACTAGTTATAAGTGCTGGCAACTGTACACTCGAAATCCACAATCCCTAGCCCACTTGAGTCGAAGCCCGGGATCTGAAGCAGGCGGTTTCTAGACGACAGAACCACCCAAACCATCGCTAGGCCACACACACACACACACACAGTTCGACCCAATGGAGTTTTTTTTTTTTTTTTTTTTTTTTTTTTTTTTTTGGGTGGGCTGTCGTCCAGGTCTTGGGCTTCCTGTAGGGGTGACAAGACTTTCGGACCACCCTGTACTTCAGCATCTATATTGTGGCTTGTTGACTGAGGGAACTAACTTTGGTGCACCGTTGAAATTATAACAAACAAACAACATTATTATTATTATCATCCTTGAGAGAGACGAGTGAGCGGGTCAGCAGCGGTAGACATACATACATACATACATACACACTTAATTAAAGAAAAACGCACACGACATTAAATAATATGCACACAGGAAGCAGTGATGCCAATGTAGTGTATATATATATATTTTTTTCATTATATATTATTATTATTTGTATTTATTTATTTTAAGGTTGATGGTGTAAAATAATTCCCGATCGATGTCTGTTTCATAACCTGTTTTTTTTTATTATTATTAGTTTGGAGGTGTCAGTTGCCTCAATAAAAAAAAAAAAAAAAAAAAAATAATAATGATAATAATAATAAAACCACATAATCAAAGGGAAATGTTACACCATCAATAATAATAAAAATAATAATAATACTAATACTAAATTGGCATCTTTCCCAACACGAGGAATAACAACCACAGTGACTTTCCGGGTTCACTCTGGCCTCAGTTAGTAATTAAAGGGAGATTTTTATTTGTGGGTGAACTGGAAGGTTTGTGATTCCTCCAAACTATGCCACGAAACGTTAACGTCGTCTGTTTCCTGGCATAGTTTGGAGGAATCAGTAGCCCTCCAATTTACCCAAAACAGAATCTCCCCTTAAGGTGGTAATTCTTTTTTGATACATTGGAGTGTCTTGATTCCTCCAAAGTATGCCAGGAAACAAGACCAGATGAGCAAAAATAATGGTGTTTTGTTGCTTGGAATAGTTTGGAGGATTCAGTTGCTCCAAATTTACCAATACCGAATTTCCTCCTTAAGGGATAGTATACTGTGTCTTGGTATACATTGGAGTGTCTTGATTCCTCCAAACTATGCCAGGAAACAACAACAACACCAGATGAATAAATATAATGGTGGCCTGTCGTTGTTGTTGTTGTTGCTTGGAATAGTTTGGAGGAATCAGTTGCTCCAGATTTACCACCAACACTGTACATACTTTCCCCTTAAAATTAGTGTATAAAGTTCCGATGTTTTGTTTATTTATATATTTATTTGTTTGTTTATTTTGAAAACTTTTTGATAATATGAAAAAAAAACAAAAAAACATCGGATATTTTACACACTACTGACAGCAGAACAAACAATCAAATGACTTCTGTACACAACATCCTTTCTGAATACCACTTGAGTTTGTTGTAGTTACAGGACGTATATATTTCATTTGAGGGTTAGGTTAGGTTAGGTTAGGTTGGATTAGGTTGGGTCAGATTGGTTTGGATTAGGTTGGGTTGGGTTAGGTTAGGTTAGGTTGGGTTAGATTGGTTTGGATTAGGTTGGGTTGGATTAGGTTGGGTTGGGTTAGGTTGGGTTAGATTGGTTTGGATTAGGTAGGGTTGGGTTAGATTGGTTTGGGTTAGGTTAGGTTAGGTTGGGTTAGATTGGTTTGGGTTAGGTTGGGTTGGGTTAGATTGGTTTGGGTTAGGTTAGGTTAGATTGGTTTGGGTTAGATTGGGTTGGGTTAGGTTATATTAGGTTAGGTGGAGTTAGGTCAGGTTAGGTTAGGTTATATTAGATTAGGTTAGGTTATATTAGGTTGGGTTAGATTAGGTTAGGTTATATTAGATTAGGTTATATAAGGTTGGGTTGGATTAGGTTAGGTTAGGTTAGGTTAGGTCCTCTTTTATTAAACTGGGTCGTATTTCTAGCCAAACCTACAATAAACTTAATAAGAGACTCGATGAAATTTAGGACACGAGGTGGAACTGTAAACACCGTCTTAGAGATGATTTGATGTCAGGCAAGCAACCACAGCAGGTCAGAGAAAGTCATTCATTTAACCCAGTGACAGTAATTGGTGCCTCACTTTCACAGGCGACCAAGCATAGGATTTTGTAATATGAGGGTGACCTGATTATAATTTTTTTTTATATAATCATTGTCTTTACTATCATTATCTGTATTATTGTAGTATTCCATATGGGCACTATTATTAATATCATATTTATCATCATCATCATCATGTCACTTAGAAGACAATCGGTGTATTTTAGCCATGATAAAAGAGAATAATAATAATTAATAACTAAAAACATTACTTGATATTATAGGTTTGGTGACTCAAGTGGTGTTCAGGTAAGGATATTCTAGCATAGGGTGGAGACACACTATTTACCTACTACTGTCCAGCATTCACCACAGGGCAGATGGCAGCAGAAATAACAAGGTTAGTTACAGATGACAACAATAATATGATCAGTAGCCACATGTCAAAACAGTTCCATCGACATAGGACAGCAGGAAATGAAAAAGTAAATCTAAGCTACATAAAAAACTGTCATGTAGGTTGATTCATAGTTTACAGGGAAGCTGAAATGGCTTGGGATATATTAACATTAGTAAAGAATATAAATAGGGTTAAAAAGTTGGTCTTGTCTAAGCTACAAGGCTAAGCTACAGTATAGATATGACTAAATTTCAGGAGGTCACTAGTTTTCTGTTACCAACAATCACTGTATTACCATATGAGAAAATGGGCTTTAATGTGGGTTACTACACTGTTTAAGCAATATAGCCAACGAAAATTTAAAGGAAAATTCAAACAACTCTTAGATCAACCTGACATATACAAGTAAATTACACTGACTGAGTTGCATATGATTAAATTATAAACTTTTAATATATACTAGTGAATGTACAGATGACCGCGTATATGTTTTGTCAATCATGTTGCGCAAATAAGTTATCTTCAGAAATGTAAGATTGGTAACAGAATCTGTCCTAAAGAGGCAAAACTATCAAATTATCAAAGTATGTCTTTGGTGAGGTTCCTTGGTGTTGTGTAGCCTTGTTAGAAATGGGGTGTAGTCATAACAATTCATTTTACTGGTATTGATAAACTCTAAATTTCCTTGTTATACTCGGAGAAGATCTGGTTTAGGTTAAGGGACCCTGTGATGTAGTCAGAAAATTGGCGATGAGTGAGTCCTTCAAATATTGCCACGAAACACCACCTTTATGAAAGGAGCTTGTTTCGTGGCATGATCAGTAGGAATCAGAAGCCTCCAATTATCGTACACAAACACAGGGTCCTTAATTGGGGCTTGTTATCACTAATCTCGATTCTGGTCAATTTTATACGAAAAAATGTGAACTTCTAATATACATAAGTTAGTGTGGCTAGTGCAGTATATCTTGGCTCAACTTCAATATAACTCACTTATACTACTGATAGGGAAAGAGTAAAATTCTTTTCTTCAAGAACAACACAAAAGATCCTCTTATATTTCAGGATTTACATAATCCCTGTATTTTATGTTATGGATACTATAAGCTCAGTAAATGAATTAGGGAAGCAAGAAATATGTTACAAAGATAAATAGTGGGAGAAGGGTAGCAGATATTCAGCAACTCCTGTATTGTATATATAAAACTGATGGGACAAAACAAATTAGTCCATTAATAATCACCATATGTCTTCTGCTAACAAGAATAGTGCACATCAAAAACTTACGTCAATGGTGGCAGCGGTGGGATACTTGTCGAGGCTAGACTCTTTGATTTCACCAGTTGTCTCATCAACCTGAAGGAAGGTGACACCATCAACAATGTTTTCAAAAACTACCAGTATATTATTCATTCATATTCTGGAATGTTGAAATTGGTTTTTACATCTATTGTTAATATTTTAGGTTGGATTTTGTATATGAATTCAATATCTCATAAATAATATGAAGTGTAAAAACAATATAAAGAAATGAAAGAGCAAATTCAGAACAGTATTTATCTTTTCATTTCAGTGTTGACCAAATTATTCCACTGATACAAATTTCTAACAATTTCATCAATAGCATGCAAAATCTGTATTCCACTTGTACTTGTCACTGTTGTGCTGTATGTTCTATTGCAATAATTATAATCTGAATATGTAGATGCTAACTCCTGTGTAGGTACATGCAGGTTAATATTTTATGTATGTATATAATTGGATTAGGTCACTCTCACAACCAACCATGCACGGAAAAGGCGAGGTAAAAGACGAGCTCAAAAACAGGTCTCTGCTCATCAAAATGTTTGCATCAACCAATTTTATATGATTAAATGTGTGTCATAAGGACATTTTCATGCATATAAGAATGAGCTATAATTATGAGGGTTGAGGTTCTTTGCCTCAAAACTTCAAATTTTATGGTAATGATTGTACTGTACAGTTAATTACTGTCACTATCTGACATTTCCAACTTATTCATCAATCTCATTCCCTCGTGTAAATATCAAAGCTTGCCAGTTTTAGATTTACTCCACTTTACCTCCAAACTTATATTCAAGGAATAGTAAAGGACTCTACACCTCAACTTTTTGTATTAATATAATCATACGCACCTCACTGATCTGTTGATCCACCAAGCCAGAGCCTGAGTGTTTTAGCTTTCCCAACCCTTCACTGTCCACCCCACCATCATCACTATGTTGCTGTTGTTGGTGGTGGTCGTCGTTGTCGCCTGTCACAGCATCTTTGATATCAGTGACGAAGTCAGAAGCAGTGGCCTTCAAGGAGCCAAAGAAGGACATGGATTTGGTTTTGTCAGATGTTGTGGGCTCTGGTGACTGGTTCTCGTCGTTTGATTCCACAGTATCCCCATCTTCTCCTTCCTTACCAGTGTCAATAACAGTTTCACTGAGATTCTGTGAGCCAACGTCAGCTACAGTATCTGCATTTTCTGGAACGTCCCCAAGGAGTGAGAGGCTGACCACTGTGGTTTCATTCATCTTGTTATCAGCTGTGTCTCTGGCAGCGGTTTGTATCTCTTCACTCGCCTGCATGACATTCTCTGTCGAATCTTCTTCAATACCTTTTCCTTCAGGTTCATCTGTAATGTTTTCATTTGTTGTTAACTCTCCCAACCCTTCACTGTCCACACCACCATCATCACTATGTTGCTGTTGTTGGTGGTGGTGGTCGTCGTCGCCTCTCACAGCATCTTTGATATCAGTGACGAAGTCAGAAGCAGTGGCCTTCAAGGAGCCAAAGAAGGACATGGATTTGGTTTTGTCAGATGTTGTGGGCTCTGGTGACTGGTTCTCGTCATTTGATTCCACAGTATCCCCATCTCCTCCTTCCTTACCAGAGTCAATAACAGCTTCACTGAGATCCAGTGAGCCAGCGTCAGCTACAGTATCTGCATTTTCTGGAGCGTCCCCAAGGAGTGAGAGGCTGACCACTGTGGTTTCATTCATCTCGTTATCAGCTGTGTCTCTGGCAGCGGTTTGTATCTCTTCACTCACCTGCATGACATTCTCTGTCGAATCTTCTTCATTACCTTTTCCTTCAGGTTCATCTGTAATGTTTTCATTTGTAGTTAGCTTTCCCAACCCTTCACTGTCCACACCACCATCATCACTATGTTGCTGTTGTTGGTGGTGGTCGTCGTCGTCGCCTGTCACAGCATCTTTGATATCAGTGACGAAGTCAGAAGCAGTGGCCTTCAAGGAGCCAAAGAAGGACATGGATTTGGTTTTGTCAGATGTTGTGGGCTCTGGTGACTGGTTCTCGTCGTTTGATTCCACAGTATCCCCATCTTCTCCTTCCTTACCAGTGTCAATAACAGCTTCACTGAGATTCTGTGAGCCAACGTCAGCTACAGTATCTGCATTTTCTGGAACGTCCCCAAGGAGTGAGAGGCTGACCACTGTGGTTTCATTCATCTCGTTATCAGCTGTGTCTCTGGCAGCGGTTTGTATCTCTTCACTCGCCTGCATGACATTCTCTGTCGAATCTTCTTCAATACCTTTTCCTTCAGGTTCATCTGTAATGTTTTCATTTGTTGTTAACTCTCCCAACCCTTCACTGTCCACACCACCATCATCACTATGTTGCTGTTGTTGGTGGTGGTCGTCGTCGTCGCCTGTCACAGCATCTTTGATATCAGTGACGAAGTCAGAAGCAGTGGCCTTCAAGGAGCCAAAGAAGGACATGGATTTGGTTTCGTCAGATGTTGTGGGCTCTGGTGACTGGTTTTCGTCGTTTGATTCCACAGTATCCCCATCTCCTCCTTCCTTACCCGTGTCAATAACAGTTTCACTGAGATTCTGTGAGCCAATGTCAGCTCCAGTATCTGCATTTTCCGGAGCGTCCCCAAGGAGTGAGAGGCTAACCACTGTGGCTTCATTCATCACGTTATCAACTGTGTCTCTGGCAGCGGTTTGTATCTCTTCACTCGCCTGCATGACATTCTCTGTCGAATCTTCTTCAATACCTTTTCCTTCAGGTTCATCTGTAATGTTTTCATTTGTTGTTAACTCTCCCAACCCTTCACTGTCCACACCACCATCATCACTATGTTGCTGTTGTTGGTGGTGGTCGTCGTCGTCGCCTGTCACAGCATCTTTGATATCAGTGACGAAGTCAGAAGCAGTGGCCTTCAAGGAGCCAAAGAAGGACATGGATTTGGTTTCGTCAGATGTTGTGGGTTCTGGTGACTGGTTCTCGTCGTTTGATTCCACAGTATCCCCATCTCCTCCTTCTTCATTACCTTTTCCTTCAGGTTCATCTGTAATGTTTTCATTTGTTGTTTCAGTGGCACTCTTCATCCAAATACCTTCATGTAAATCTACAACAACTGGTGGAATGTCATTCTTAATGTCTGGAGCAATGGTTTCAGTAACTTCATTCATATAGATACCGTCCTCTAAACCTACAAAGGCTCTTTTTAGATCATGTCTGATGTCTTCAACTGCTCCTTCAGCATTATTCTTTATATCACCAGTTGTTGCTTCAATATCATCATTTATATCTGCAGCTGTTGCTTCAACATCTGCAGCTGTTTCTACAACATCATCCTTCACATCCCCAATTGTTGCTTCAACATCATCCTTTATATCTGCAGCTGCTGCTTCAACATCATTGTTTATATCTGCAGCTGCTGCTTCAACATCTGCAGCTGTTTCTACAACATCATCCTTCACATCCCCAACTGTTGCCTCAACATCATCCTTCACATCTCCAACTGCTGTTTCAACATCATCCTTCATATCTCCAACATCATTTTTAGCATTTTCAATTGCTACCTCAACATCATCCTTTGCCTCTGTTGCTGCTGCTTCAACATCTGCAGCTGCTGTTTCAACATCATCCTTTACCTCTGCAGCTGCTGTTTCAACATCATCCTTTACCTCTTCAGCTGCTGTTTCAACATCATCCTTTACCTCTTCAGCTGCTGTTTCAACATCATCGTTTACCTCTTCAACTGTTGTTTCAACATCATCCTTTACCTCTTCAACTGCTGTTTCAACATCATCCTTTACCTCTTCAGCTGCTGTTTCAACATCATCCTTTACCTCTTCAGCTGCTGTTTCAACATCATCCTTTACCTCTTCAGCTGCTGTTTCAACATCATCCTTTACCTCTTCAGCTGCTGTTTCAACATCATCCTTTACCTCTTCAACTGTTGTTTCAACATCATCCTTTACCTCTTCAGCTGCTGTTTCAACATCATCCTTTACCTCTTCAGCTGCTGTTTCAACATCATCCTTTACCTCTTCAACTGTTGTTTCAACATCATCCTTTACCTCTTCAACTGCTGTTTCAACATCATCCTTTACCTCTTCAGCTGCTGTTTCAACATCATCCTTTACCTCTTCAGCTGCTGTTTCAACATCATCCTTTACCTCTTCAACTGTTGTTTCAACATCATCCTTTACCTCTTCAACTGTTGTTTCAACATCATCCTTTACCTCTTCAACTGCTGTTTCAACATCATCCTTTGCCTCTTCAACTACTGTTTCAATATCTTCCTTTATATCTGCAGCTGTTGCTTCAACATCATCCTTAGCATTCTCTGCTGCTGTTTCAACATCTGCAGCTGTTGCTTTAACATCATCTTGGGCCTCTTTAACTGCTGCTTCAACATCATCTTTCATTGCACTAAGTGTGTCAGTAACTTCTTGTACATGTTCCACTGCCTCAGTCTCTGTTGAAGCAACAAGATCAGCAGCACTTTCTTGCATTTCATTGGCATTGTCTTGTGCAGCATCAGCTGCTTCAGATTCAGCATCTGTTGCATTAATGGCTGCAGCAGTTCCCGCTGCAGCTATGGCAGCCCCAGATGCTGCCACTCCTCCTATTGCTGCAGTAGATATTCCGTCTTTTGTAGTGTCATTGTCTTTGGACTTGCTCTCAGATTTCTTCCTGAGTCTACGATTCTTGAAGATTGACTCTCTAGATGTGTCTGCACCTTGGCCTTGATTTGGGTAGTTACGTCGGTCTAATGACATGGACTTCCTCATTTTCTCTTTGGTTTCAGCCAAGAGGGAGCGTCGAGGTGGTCTTGTGTCACGCTCCAAGGAGGTAGCCCGACCCAAGCTCTTGCCACCATCCTTCATCTTGGACGGTGCACCTGCCACGACCTGGGACACCGACACTGGTTAGACAAACATCCAGTCTCTTTCATTTACTCGCCATCACGAGGCACTCACCCTTTCCTCCATTGTTCCTTGGTCAACCTCTCATACTCATAGTCACTCCTGGGGGGAGGGGAAGGGGTTCTTTGCTCCCCTGCTTATATTAACCTACTGCTGCTAAATGTAAAGACAAAATATGTGTTGGTGTTGACCTCTCAGCAAGTGTCTCCAACACAGGCTGGTAGAGAGGGATAGTACTGCCCACAGGCATTACCGTAGGGCAGAGAATGTAACGTGTTTTGTGGTACACATGATGGATAAACACAAGGGGCCTTGGAAACACAGTGACAACCACTCCTCCAGATACAAGCTGCTACACTTGATATCAGATAGGGTACCTATGTGTTGTTAATTAAGCTTATAGTATGTATCGTGGTGCATACTGACTACTGCATTGTCTTGTCCAAAGTAAGAGCTGTGCATGACCAGTGTCCCTGCCAGCTGGGCACATGGGCAAGCTCCTCTTTGTGTTTTTGCTTTTGGTGTCATGACACTGCTAGAGGAGTACAGAGGGACAAGGGAATATCACATAAGAACCTCTCTATATCCTCCATCCTTCATCCTCTTTTCCCGGGACAAACAGATTTGCTCCATTATTTATGAATGTCCTCTATCCCCTGAGAACAACTCATAGGGTGAATGAAACCTGAAGATGGTCAAAGGACTGAGGAAACTATACATAGATGTTCGTATGATACCAGCCTCTTATCTGGTCCTCTCACTACATACTGTACCCCCGCCTACTCCTACTACAAACGAGCGCATTGTTACTAAAACCAAAACATTAGTCAAATGTTTAACACCCCAAGCACAAAAATAGGTTCTATACTTTATTTTTTCAGCTGAAGATGCAGAATCGTAGATGTGGCACTTGTACAGTACTGTCAGTTGGGTGACCTTTAACCGCTCGTGGTCACTGTGATCTGGATTTGGTTTTTGTGTAATTGTGATAAATCAAATATAATGTTGAGGCCATTCTTGTTTTCTTAAGTTTATCATGGGTAGTCAGCAAGATCACAGTGAGTGTGATCTGACAAGCTCACTCAGCCGACAGTACAATACAGGTACACTCGCGGTCAGAAATTGTGTCCCGATCCCCTGACAAAATGAATCTCAAACAGGTTAGCTTTGAAGGTTCGAACAACTGTGCGTCTCCCTACAACACACAGTAGTTCAAATCAACAAAGCTCGGCTAGTTACGATTCATCGTGCCAAAGGATCAGGACACAATTTCTGACCGCAAGTGTACCACATCTACTATTCTATATCACCAGATGGAAACAAATATAAGTGTAGTTATGTTGGTGTATCAGTTTGGTGAGATATTCTACAATTTATTCTGTCCTGAAGCTTGACATCAAGACTGGAAATCCTCATGCTTCCTATGTAGGCTATATGTACTACGAGAAAGCTCCTGCTGTTTGAGTATCACTCTGAACTATCATGGTCCCATATGATGGTCAGTTTAATCAATATCAAACTATGGCTAATCAACCAATATAAGCACAAAGGGGGGGAAAGGTTCATAATAATAGGAATGAAAATGCAAACTGCTAACTAACTATAAGCGGAATATAACTGATACAATATGTCGCTTGCATCATTCGAATTAGTTAGAAAGGACTACAAGACTATTTAAAGCAGCCAAATGGTGACAGAAATATATTAATACATGGTCAAATGGTGAAGGAACTCAGGTCAAATGGAGACAAATCCAAACACACTGTTAGTGAATCACTGAGGCCATTTGTGTTTCAATTCATGTATAGCATCATCCCCTTCTCCTTGTATCCCACATGGAGTTTTTTACCAGAAGAACAATCGCTCATGGACAAAATTTCAGTGAAGAACAATGATGAGTACGAAGGCTATATAGACCCAATTATTCACTCAATTATAGGGATGAAAATTATTTATTCTTCTAAATCGTTAGCCCCCCTGGATATC
>JAWQEG010004333.1:0-27500 GCA_033782935.1 Petrolisthes cinctipes
CTTCCCTCCCTCCCTCTTAAGCTGTTGTTTGGATTGGTTTGTTTGGTTTGTTCCATGTCATGTTTGGTTGTTGTGGTTTTGTATATCTATTATTGTTGTTGGTGGTGGAGTTGTTGTTATAGCCAGGATTGTGTTCTTGTGCATCCTAAGATATGTATTCTGCAAGATTGCACGTCAGCAATCAATATTCAACGTCATAGCAATTAACACGGCATAAAGTACTTTAAAACAATATCTTGCGCAGTTTAAGCATAAAAAAAACAACAATAGAAATAATATATTATTAACGTAAATGTTTGCAAAGTAACGAATAAATTGTACTCACCCAACCAATACGTAGCGGGGTCCTCCACCACACGGCCAAAGCACAACGCTATTATTATTATGAGGATTTATAGTAATCTTATCGATCCTAAAACACTGAGGTTTTCAATCACTTTTGACATAATTAAAATAAAGCTGTTTTTTTTTTCTCCTTTTTTTTTTTTTTTTTTGGTATACGTTTTTATATACGTTTTACTTGTAGTTCACGATTCGCACTTTCTATAAAAGTACATTTTTTTTTCTACTCAGATGAGGTTCAGGCGAGTTTCACCACAGATCTGAAAGAGATATGTGGAAATTAGAAGTGATTCAATAGACATAAAAATTTTATTAAGACATTGTACATTTTAAAAGAGCCAAGGCTATTCCACCTTGTTAAAAATATTATTAAAATTTTAACTTTCTCTTCTTACTAATTAAGATAGCAATCTTCTCTCGATTATCTGTCTTAGTCAATATCAGTCAGTAAGATTGTGAGTTGCTTTGCTAATTAGCTGACAACAAACACACAAAAACGAGTGAAAACATAACCATCCGTATACTCCGTTGACGAAGGTAAAATTCAGTACGGTACTGGGGCAGGAAAGCAAATATACTTTAAAGAAATTCCAAGACTTAAGGGAAAACTATCATGTAGGTGAATATTGGAGAGCTCCTGATTCCTTCAAACCATAAATTAAAACAGATCTCCCATTAGTAACATTAAGGCCGTCTGTTTACCGACATAGTTTGGAGGAATCATCAGCCTCAACATTTACCCATAAGATAAGTCTCCTCTTAAATGGTGAACCACACAAAGACGATAATAGCAAAAATGATCGATAATGACAATAACAAATAATAACACAAACTAAAAAACAAACGGATAATGGCGATGATAACAAAAATGAGCGATAATGACCAGACGTAGTGTACAAAGGAGAGAAAAACTTGTGTGTCTTCAGAATCTCAAACGAAGGCTTTGGAAACCATCAAAGTTATCCCTCAAACGAAGAAAAATAGGAAAGAAAACAACGGGAAAATAAAGAAAATGAAAAAGAACTTTGTTGGAAAAAAAAATATATATATATAGGGTAGGGAGAGAAAGAGGGGAAACGAGGGAAAGAATGAGAGACGAGGGAGAGAGTGAGAAAAATGATGCTGGAATTTGAAAGTGAAGGAGTAAAGAAGGAGCTGAAGGGGAGAAAGAAGGAGAATAATGGGAATGGTATTTGTTGGTCTGGTTATAGTAGAGTCAAAATAACATAATTATATAGTCATTATGATACTACTCTAGATTATATTATAATGACACAGACATTATAGAAGTGATTCATTTTTCTCTTATGAATGCGTAAGGAGAGATTCTATTGTTGGCTATTGATTCCTCCTAACTATGCCAGGAAACAGATGACCATAATGTTATTAATAGGGGACCTGTTTCGTGGCATATGTTTGGAGGAATCAAAGATCTTTCAATTCACCAATAAAGAGGTACTATTCCAAGCAACAGGCTACCATTATTTTCGTCCATCTGATCCTGTTTCCTGGTATATACTTTGGAGGAATCAAGGTGCTCTTATGTACCAAATGTATACTGTCCCCTTAAAGAGATTAATTTTCTCCAACCCAACAATATACATACATGTCATTTATACAGCACACGATGACTTTAAGATATTCAATGTGTCGTAGACAAGAAAAAAAAATGTCTTCATTACTAAATTATTCTTACCTAAGCTTCATAAAGTCATAACCGTGTCAAACAACACCGTAATTACTTTGATGTGTCGTAATTACGAGATAGACAAGTAACACTGGTACTTGAAGAGAAACGATAAAGCGTACACACACCAGTAGATATTACGTTGTATTACAAACTACTGTAATTCTTGGTGTAATTACCAGTGTGTTATCGTGGATGATTACATTTGATCTTGTACACTTGAGTTGCATGGCCAAGACGAGACAGACTCAAGTACTCCTTTTTTCACTTCAGTATTGTTTTGTTTTTCCTGGCAATGAATCTTAATGACTGTCTAATGCGATGAGGCCAGGTCAAGTCAGGTCAATTCAGGTGATATCGGGTCAGGTTTAATTTTTATCATTATTATTATAATTATTATTGTTACTATTAACATTATTATTATTATTGATATTATTATTATTATTATTATTATTATCATCATTAATATTATTGATATTATTATTATTATTATTATTATTATTATCATTAATACTGTTATTATTATTATTCCTCAAGATGGAGTGAAAGAGATCTTTTATTCCGTGTCTGTTCATGTAACGTGTTATCGTATCAAATTAATGAACATGCGATGTGTTATTAATGAACACGCCTGGTGCAGATCTGAGGTCGTCCACTGCTCTGAACACTGTTATTTGGAATGTTCTGTTTGATGATTATAATTGGAAATGATAACCTCAAGATGGAAGGGGGGCGGGACACGTGGACTGAACGAACATAATTTTCACAATTCAACGACTTAATACATTACAAACACAGTCATTATTGGCAGGATACAAAAGTCTTCAGTAAACTACACTCACTGAACAAACCTCTTCGATAACAGGTCCAAAATTTAACACAAAATAATGACACCAAGTCTTGAAAGTTCGTGAAAATGAGTTGTGGTTTTATCAATACACTTTCAACCTAAGCTGGACTAGAGACGAAACCGTGTGAGAATGAGACGATGACTGTGGTCTGGTGTGGAGGAAACTCAGTGTCCCGTAGCCACAATATTAGTGACAAGATAATTATGTATGGCACACTGAACATAGCTCTCTCTCTCTCTCTCTCTCTCTCTCTCTCTCTCTCTCTCTCTCTTTGTGTATGTGTGTGTGTTTGTATGTGTTGTAAATCGTTCTCTCTCTCTCTCTCTCTTTGTGTATGTGTGTTTGTGTGTGTGTGTGTGTGTGTTGTAAATCGTTCTCTCTCTCTCTCCCTCTCCCTCTCCCTCTCTCTCTGTCTCTCTCTCTCTCTCTCTCTCTCTCTCTCTCTCTCTCTCTCTCTCTCTCTCTCTCTCTATCCTTGTTTGTTTCTTGATCTTGTTCTCTTTCTATGCTCTCTAGCTCTCTCTCTCTCTCTCTCTGTCTATGAATGTATATATGTACCTATATCCATTAATCTCTCTCTCTCTCTCTCTCTCTCTCCACTTTCGTCTATTATCAACTATTTTATTCTCTTTGCTGTATATTTCCTTTCATATCAATTTGTCACGTTTTTTCATGTTATTAATCTTAACTTTGTCCATCTTTCATAGCTCTCTTTTATCTCTCTTCCTTCCCCTTCTCTCATTTCTTTCCTACATATTTTTCCTTCTTCCTTTCTAATCTCTTTTCCTCTTCTAATTTCCTTTTTTTTTTTTTTTTTTCAATTTTCTACCATCTCCTTTCACTTACTTTTATTTTTTTTCTTCTTCACTGTCCTATTCTTACTTTACTAGTCTAGATACAAATATATCACACTTCACTGATTTAATAATATTCCCCTAATGCCTCACCTTGTATTTTACTGCACTCAGAAATGTATAGCATGTCATTATAACTCAACCATGCAGTTTGAACCTTGCAAATCCTGAGAGGGAGTATATGCACCTGAATGATAATATATCGTCTTCCCTCTTTATCTATTCATCGCTTTCTCCTGCTTTTATTCTCGATTTTTGCTGTGTTCACTCTCTCGGTATAATAAATCACTGCTCTGTTATTATCCTACATATTTTTTCTTGCTTAAAAATTTCTCACATTCAGAGTTCTTCAATCTACCTCAATTTCTTCATCCCCCACTTATTCATTCAATAGCTCTCTTTATGACTTCTGTGTGTGTTTGCATTACCACCTTTTTGTTTGTGTTTCCTGCCAAGTTGTATATATATATTTATTTATCACTGCCTTACCGTCAACTTCATATCTTATGTTAGCGATTTCAAATTGTGGCATTATGCATTTCCATCACTTTATTTTATATCCTCTTTTTTTTTTTTTTTTTTTTTTTTTTTGTAAAACTTGTGTCCATCTTTTACTTTCTTCATGTTCCCTTACTCCTTATCCTCTCCCTCTTCCTTCCTTTCTTCCCATCCCCCTTCCCAGTCCACCTCTCTCTTATTCATTTATCTCTTCCACTCTTCCATCTTTCCCTCCCCTAGCCTACCCTGCTTTCTCACGATTGTCTCTCTTCCTCTCCCTCTTCCTTCCCCTCAACCTTCCATCTCTCTCTCTCTCTCCTTTCCTCCCTCTGTCATGTCTTCCTCCTTTCCCTTCGACTCTCCCTCTTCCTTCCCCTCAACCTTTCCTCTCTCTCTCTCTCCTTTCCTCCCTCTATCATGTCTTCCTCCTCCTTTCCCTTCAACTCTCCACATCAACCTAATTATTGTTCAATAAGCAAAAAAATCTCTCCGTATTAGGTAGGGATTCCGTCCTCATCTCTTCATTACCCTATCTCATCACACTTCGATACCCAATTAACCCTATCTCATCACACTTCGGTAGCCAACCACCCAATCAGCACTAAGTTGTAGTTAATTGCGATGGCTGGGTAATGTGATGATGATGATGATGATGATGATGATGATGAGGGCTTGTCATCATATCTCCCACAAGTCAATATTATAACACTATATTCTCTTGGTATGTCCTATCAATAGTATATCTTATTTTTATATGTCCTACACAAAAGATATTAGTCTCTCATTCACCTGTTTCATTATATACAGTATAATTATATGCGTACGTCCACAAGGAAAGAAAGTGATTTATTTACATACTGTATATATACTGTATATATATATATATATATATATATATATATATATATATATATATATATATATATATATATATATATATATATATATATATATATATATATATATATATATATATATATCATAACCTTTGATTTGTATTCTGGGTTATCTTTGGAGGAATCAGTAGTCCTCAAAGCTTTATAGGGTGCTTGTCTGAGATGTTGAGGTGGTGGTATAGGCAACCTTTTAACTTACTATACCTGTGTGTGTGTGTGTGTGTGTGTGTGTGTGTGTGTGTGTGTGTACCTTAGTCAGTCAGTCTGTCAGTCAGTCTGTTTATTAAGGGGAGAATCTTTTTGAGAGTTAATTGGTGCACTACTGAATCCTCCAACTATGCCACGAAACAGATCCCTCATTCAAATATCGCTGAGGTCGTCTACTATTTCCTGGCATTAATTTGGAGGAATCATAGGGATCATAGACCTTCCAATTCACCAATAAGAGAATCTCCCCTTAAGTTTGACATGGAACTTGATAATATGTATGTCAAATAATGTATATAAAATGGCTACGTGGTATAGGAATAAGCTTCTTGTCATTAGTCTTACCATTAGTCAGTCAGATTATATATAAAGGAAAGGAGAATGTGACACAGTAATTATAAACATATTATTAATTTTACCTTATATTAAATTAACTGACTGGTATGAAATGCGATACTGTATTACCGTAGATTAAAAAAGATGGGGTCATTACTAAGACGAGAATAAATTAATTAAAAGAAATATAATATAATATAATAAGACAACCTTGTACAGTTTATATTATATTTCATAGCCTGTATTTATGAAGCTGAAGTCATAACCATTTTTCACCTGGTTGGGTAACACGTGACTCGTAACATGTGGGTGGCGATAATCAATCATCAGTTACAACCCGTGTTTACATAATTGGCTGTGAAAATGACCAGTCCCACTTTTTTTCTGATCTTCCTCCTCGTCCTTACACACTCCTCACACTCTTCCTACCACTCTTTTACTTCTCTTTCTCTCATTCTCCCACTCTTTTACTTCTCTTCCTCACACTCTCCCACTCTTTTACTCGTCTTCCTCCACGTCCTTGCACTCTCCTCCCACTCTTTTACTCCTCTTCCTCACACTCTCCCACTCTTTTACTCCTCTTCCTCTCACTCTCACACTCTTTTACTCATCTTCCTCACACTCTCCCACTCTTTTACTCCTCTTTCTCTCACTCTTACACTCTTTTACTACTCTTCCTTTTCGTCTTCACACTCTCACACTCTTTTACTCTTCTTTCTCGCACTCTCTCACTCTTGTACTCCTCTTCCACACACTCACCCACTTTGCTACTCCTCTTCCTCCTCACCCTCACACACTCCCACTACTCTTCCTCACCCTCACACACTCTTCCTCACCCTCACACACTCTTCCTCACCCTCACACACTCTTCCTCACCCTCACACACTCTTCTACTACTCTTCCTCCTTCTCCTTCTCCCCCCCCCACACACACACACACTTCACTCTCTTCTTTCATTCACATTTTCTCTCCTTGGTTTACATACCCTTCCTCAAATTATATCTTCTCTTTTTTCGGTCACATAACCATACCTTTTCCACCTTCTTCTTCTTCTCCTTTTCTCCTTTCTCCCTCACTCCCTCCCTTCTTCCTCACCCTCCATCCAGTACAACAATCGATCACTCTCAGTCCCCTCCCTCCATCCATCCCTAAACCTCCCCAAACATCCCCCCTTCCGCCCCCTCCGCCCCCCCTCTTTCCCCCTTTGAAGACGATTTTTAACCGCATTTGGATTCGCGTTTGCCGTCGCCGACCCAACAACCGCTCGTAAAAGTTGACGGCATAATTAATAGCCATCCACTGCCTTCCCCCCGTCAATTGCAACAAGGCGTGCATATGCAATGAGCTTCGCGGGAATTTTTCCCCCTTCTCCCCCCCCCCCCCGGGTTTCGAAGTACAGTTGCGGACATATGAAACAGACACACACATTGACCATATATATATATATACCATTTTAGTACACTGGAGTGCCTTGATTCCTCCAAACTATACCACGAGGTACTGTACATCTCCTATTAGTTAGTAACACTGAGATCGTCTGTGTTTTGGTGTAAATATAGGAGGAATCAGCAGCCCTCCACATTACTAACAATAACAAGAGATACTTCTGCTTCCTCCAGACTGTGTCGTATAACAGATAACCTAAACAAATGTAGCCTTTTTTTTATCATCTGGGAAAAAACACTATACCCTCCATTTCATTAGACGCATTTTACTTTCTTTAATTACGAGGCACCCCTCGTGTTCTGCAGGAAACACATGTTCTCCTTACTCTCGTTAGTTTATTTGAAGAACACTTCCAACCTGTACCATGATATGCAGGTTGAAGGCATCAGTCAGTAGCCCTCAGTTCAGAGAAAACATCTTACACATCCCTTTTAACGTAAAAGAAGCAAAGATCCTGAACACTGGCTGTTTCGCTTCTCTACAAGATTAACAAACTTAAAAGTATTTAGGAAAGTTCAGGAGAGTTTTTTAGGATCGAGCGAGGGTGGCTTCAAGGCCTCGGTAATATAATTAGGTTGTCCAGTATATCCTGATAACAAGGAACTCTCTCTATTTTTGCTGATTTATATATATATATATATATATATATATATATATATATATATATATATATATATATATATATATATATATATATATATATATATATATATATATGTATATATATATATATATTTATATATATATATATTTTTTTTTTTTTTTTTTTTTTGGGGGGGGGTCTTGTTTTCGGTTTGGAATTTTTTTTTAGAGATTTTGCTCTACCTTTTTTGTGTTATTATTGTGACCTTGGATATCAGCATTAACTCACACACACACACACACATACACACACACCTCAATCTCTGCTCCGACTTTTACTGTCGTGTCCACTCACTCACTCACCCTTCACCTGTCCTCACCTCTTTATTAACCCTACTACTCACCTACCATCTTCACCTGCCCTCACTTTCTTGCCCCACTCACTTACTCACCCCTTACATCCATCAGCAGGCACCTGTACTCATCTCTCACTCCACTCACTCACCTACTCTCTTCCTCACCTGTCCTCACTTCCTGCTTCACTCACTCACCTACTCTCTTCCTCACCTGTCCTCACTTCTCTCTCCACTCACTCACCTACCCTCTTCCTCACCTGTCCTTACCTCTCTCTCCACTCACTCACTCACTTACTCACCCTTCACATCCATCAGCAGGCACCTTTTACCCACCTCTCACTCCTCCACTACAGAGAGTAATGAGGGAAAATTGGCACAGATTGATCATTGGCTCTCAGAAGTGTGCATGCAACTGAGTCGTCTCTTGAGGGAGAAATGTATGACAGCTTAATAACATCATCAATCTGTTTTTACTGCACTAAGAAAGCCTGGTTCTCATGAAGCAATTTTTTTTGCTCCTACGTGCTACCGTGGCATATATAGTTGGCTTTTACTTCCCTTCTTCCATTAGTTATATATATTTTTTTTTTTTCGTACCAGAGATCCCGGGTTCGATTCCTGGGTCAGTGGAATTGCTGGACAATTTTCCCAGCCCCCTACGTCCCTGTTCACCTACCAGTAAGTAGGTACCCGGTTGTAAGAGCAAGGATAGCAACCTTGTAGGCTGGGGGGGAAGATGTGTTGATGTAAACTACCCAACACACTTCTCAACTACCCAGCACACACTGGTGAGGGCTGGTTCTATCCAGAAATGAGGAATTTTGCACCCTCTACCACACTCTGGCCTGTTCTGTCTGTCTCTTTTACTGTTTCTCATTCCTTCTGGGTAGCTGACGAGATCGCCCGATTGGGTGGCACAACAAGGAAGGCTACAGGCGGTGGGTTTGTTGGCTCGGTGGTACAGTACATATATAAAAAAAGGTACCGTGAGTGAATTTTTCTGCCAATGTCGTTTTATATATTATATAGTATAACCTAGTATACATTTATTTTACCGTGAGTATACCTGCATTTGTTTGTATTGAACTACGGAGAATCTCTTAGCAGTTGAAAGGTCAATGCGGGTCTGTGTTGGGGACGAATTAAACTGCAACCGATTCCTTCACAATTTACCACGAAACAGACTCCCTCGGGATGGATATTACCGTGGCATAACGTGGAGCCATCATCAGCCCACCGAAAATATCACCGAAAATATCACCCCGTCCATCAGGAGACTCGGTTTTATTAGATAGTTTGGAGGAATCAGTTGCTCTCCATTTCGGCAAAAGAAAAAATAAAGGAGAAGAATAGAAATAGTAGTAGTAGTAGTAGTAGTAGTAATAATAATAATAATAATAATAATAATAATAATAATAATAATAATAATAATAATAATAATAATAATGATGATGATGATGATGATGATGATGATGATGATGATGATGATGATGATGATGATGATGATAATAATAATAATAATAATAATAATAATAATAATAAACTACAATACGTCCGAAACAAAAGGGTTAGGGGGGTGCGGGAATAGGGGACAGGCTTTCTACCCACCCCAAGCCTGTCCCCCTATTCCAGCACCACCCAAACCCCCCCCCCCACCCCCACCCCCAAGTCTGTCCCCTACTCCCGCACCCCCTTAACCGCAACAATTCAACACAACAACAACAACAACCATTACCAGTCTATCTACCACAACCACAACTATCTACCACAACCACATCTATCTACCACAACCACATCTATCTACCACAACCACATCTATCACCATCACAACTACCACCCCTCGATCAACCACTACAACCACTCACAATTAACCAACATTTGGCCCTTTCCTTGCATCGCCTTAGTCGGTGTTTCAAATAAATTTATACTGACAAAAATGTTGACGTGCGGAAGTAAAGAGGGGAAAAATAAAGTACACACACACACACATACACACACACACACATACACACACACACACACACACACACACACACACATACACACACCTCGGGAGAAGCTGAAAGAACCTCGTTAATCAGGACTAAAGACGTTATATTATCAAGGTTTGGAAAGTTGGGGGAAGTAATAAGGGTGAATTTTGTTGTCTTATTGAATGAAAGGTGCATTAAGTAGTGAATGATAAATATAACACGTGTTTGGCTGCTAAATAACACGTATATAGCATCACGTATCGAGTTGCAAGGCTGAAATTGGATTGCAGAGGAAGTGTTTGTTTGTTTGTTTGTGTTTTTGTGTGTGTGTGTGTTTGATTGTTTGTTTTTGTTTGTTTGTTTGTTTTTGTTGGTTTGTGTGTGTTTGTTTGTTTGTTTGTTTGATTGTTTCTGTGTGTGTGTTTGATTGTTGGCTTGTTTCTTGTGTGTTTGTTTGTTTGATTGTTTCTGTGTGTGTTTGTTTGTTTGCTTGTTTGTGTGTGTGTGTCATAGAATTGTGGCTGATATCAATGGCCATAAACTGTAGTTATGTTGGGGAATAATGTGTCTTAATACCGTTGGCTGTTTCTATCAATAACCCCCAAAGAGAAAACACGATATACTCTATGTAATCAGTTTTGACGAGACGAAATAGCTATATAAAAAAAAAAAAAAAAAAAAAAAAAAATAATAATAATAATAATAATAAAAATAATAATAATAATAATAATAATAATAATAATAATACCGGTAACTAATATTGGAATAATACGTTGAGCAATCACTAACTCTGATACAAATGTTACTCTTTCATGCCTCAATTTTATTTTTTGTACCATCAATTCGTGTTTATCGGACTGTTGCCAGAAGCCGCTAACAGTGTTCAGATTAATGAAAATTTTGGCTGTGGAAATGACAAGGATAAATCTGAGACTATTGGTAATTAATTAATCGTGATGTTTTTTATGTGTGTCGCTGGGATGGTGGGGAAAAAATGGGAGAGATCTAATGCTGATGGAAAAAAGAGAGAGAGAGAGAGAGAGAGAGAGAGAGAGAGAGAGAGAGAGAGAGAGAGAGAATACGAGGAGAAGAGGAAGGGGACTGCATGAGAGAGAGAGAGAGAGAGAGAGAGAGAGAGAGAGAGAGAGAGAGAGAGAGAGAGAGAGAGGAGAGAGAGAGAGAGAGAGAGAGAGAGAGAGAGAGAGAGAGAGAGAGAGAGAGAGAGAGAGAGAGGGGGGGGGGGAGGGAGGGGGAGAGGGTAGGAAAGGGGGGACTCTGTGGCTTGGTTGCAGTTGAGTTTAAATCAATATTGGCCATAGTCTTTGGCTGCCACTGTTGATATTAGACCCTGATTAAGTTTACCTTGTCGCATTACGTGGTCCGTGTGCGTGTTTGTGTGTGTGTGTACGCCTGTGTGTGCATGTGTGTACGCGAGTATTGAGTTCTGTGTGTGTGTGTGTGTAACGAGTTCTGTGTGTGTGTGTGTGTGTGTGTGTAACGAGTTCTGTGTGTGTGTGTGTGTGTGTGTGTGTGTGTAACGAGTTCTGTGTGTGTGTGTGTGTGTGTGTGTGTGTGTGTGTGTGTGTGTGTGTGTGTGTATACAGGCGTACTGAAGTTTCAACAATATGGCATTAGTGTCTATCTGTGTGAATATATGACCTGAGCATGCATGTGTGAAAATGTTTTGTACTGAACACACATATTGACTTGCATACGGAATAAGTGTGTGTGTGGAAATACTGGTACTTTACTTATAAATTTTTTAGTACTGTATGTTTGTAGATGAGTCTCTCCAATATCATTTCTATACTATAAAAAAAACGAAAAAACATCAGGAAGTAAAGTATAAATATACAATTTTATGTGTAGATAATGCAATTTTTCTCCGATTTAAACATGATAATTATGACCTTGATTAATTACTTAGGAACAGGGGGAGAAAATGTATTTCCTCAACTGAACTAAATAATAACAGATGTTTTAGTGAAGTAATGGATTTTTTTTTTTAATTTTATGATACGCGTTTAAAATATTCAGTTCACCTCAGTTGAGAAAACACCAGTACAGTAATTTAACGATCTTGTCCTACACATAGCCTAATCAAGCACACATATTTATATCTGGCTCATAACACACACACACACACACACACACACACACACACACATACACACTTCCATTCCACCTACACCCAATCTAACCACACCCAACCAACTCCACCCCACCCTAGCCCTCCTGTCATTGAAAACTCCACCCCCAGTAAACCTCAACCCGACTTTCTCATTTAATTGTCTTTCTTTCCGTTATTACCTGAAGGTCTCCTATTGGGAATTCATGTGCGGAGTCAGACAGCCTTAAGCAACTCACAACTTCTCAGGGAGGAATTTCGCCCTAATGATACGAGGGCATAGATGTCTAAATCCATCGTAACGTGATATAAAAACCACTCTCAGTACACGCCTACAGGACTCTTAGCTTTCTGAACTGTAGTTACAAGGGTTAAAATTTGATGTTCGTATCTCACATCGGGCAAGTCTGGGCTCACATGACTCTCAGCCTTGTGACACCAGAGCATAAGGAAATAAATCTTATGTCATGTGCTTTAAATCACCCCCGAATACAACTACGGAATTCTCACTCTTGCTGCGCCCGGGTATAGGGGTACATATTAATTCTTACGTCTCCTCTTTTGGTGGCGTGGGGTGGATGGAGTAGGGGGGGGGGGGAGCGGCGTGCCACCCGAGACCTGTGACAATGTATGCAAATCAAAACAAAAACTAGAAATGCCCAACCAGAATTCTAGTCCAAGTTTCTTTTCCTTTCCTGGCGGTGGGTGGGTGGGTGGGTAGGTGGGTTGGGTGTGTTGTAGATGAGGGGAGTGGGTAGGATTATGGTGGGCAGGGTAGGATGGGTTGGATGGGAGAGAAAGCATGGCAATGTGGGTGGGTGTGGTTGACTGTGATGTAGATGAGGGGAGTGGGTAGGATTATGGTGGGCAGGGTAGGATGGGTTGGGTGGGAAAGAATGGATAGCAATAATTAAGAAATGGATGAGTATAGGAAGGGAAAGATTGGATGGGTTGGCATGGTTGGATGTATAGGTAATGAAGTGTGGGATGGATGAGAAGGTTTAAATGGAGAGGAAAGGAAAGGAAGAGTTGATGTAGGAATGGTAGGATCAACTGTATAGGAAGGATGGAAGGAAGGGTAGGATGAGTAGAAAGGATAGGACGAGTTGCATGAGTAAGATGGTAAGTAGGATGGGTAGAATTAATTGGGAAGAATATGAAAAGCAACACTAAATAAGGGAAATATTCAATCAATGTTAAGGACCCTGTGATCGTGTATGAGACCTGGTGGCTTCTGATCCCTCCTGACAATGCCATGAAACAAGCTCCATCATTACAGGTGGTGTTTCGTGGCAAAATTTGAAGGACTCACTAACCTCCAATTTTCTGACTACATCACGGAGTCCCTTACGTGAAAAATTACAGCACGTATATGAACAGAACATTTGGCACTCGTCCCATTACATTATTCTTTTATTACTTTCCTTTATTCTCCTACAATTCTCTCTGTTATCAACTTTACCCTTGTATTCTCTTTCATTCCCTATTCTTCCTTTGCCCTATCCATTCATTCTGTGTGTTTTTCTCTTTCCTTTTGCCACTTTTCCCTCTCTCTTTCACTCTTCTCTCTACAGTACCTTCATTCCCTCATCTCTCCTCGTCTCCTATCTATCACGCTCTTCTCTCTTCCCCCTTCTCCTAACCAGTGTCTCACATCCTCACCCCTCTAACCTCTGTCTCATATCCTCACCCACCTCCTAACCCCTGTCTCACATCCTCACCCACCCTCTTCATCCTCCTTTTTAAACCACCCAAAACCACTGTAAAAACGCCACACTTCACCCACCCATGCACCCCCACCCTCCTACGGGTACCCCTCCTCGTGTGTGTGTGTGTGATCAGTGACAGTCTCGCCTTCCCTCCTCGTCCTGTAGTAAACCTTGGAGTGTTATCTGATCAAAGCCCAGAGTGGAGTTATTGCCTGCACTTAGACGCTAGTGAGGCGTGCCACTAGACAGACAGACAGACAGACAAGACCCTCTGACTCCACGCATGCACACACACACACACACACACACACACACTCTCTCTCTCTCTCTCTCTCTCTCTCTCTCTCTCTCTCTCTCTCTCTCTCTCTCTCTCTCTCATATTTTGCTGTAGCCACTTCATTTATCCCATTACTGAACATAAATAAACTCCCTCCTAGTGTCTTTTGTTTGCTTTAGAGTCAGTAATATATCTCGTGTGTGTGTGTGTTCCCTCTCCTCTCCTCTGCTCTCCCTACCCCCTCCTACTCCACTTGTGCCCTTTATCTCCCCTCTTCCCAGGCAGCCAGTCTAGAGAAGGTTCTGTCACACAGCGTCTCATACACTCAATTAAATGGCACAAAAAGGTTGGCATGAGGCAGTAGCAAGTATTCTGAAACCCTCTGCATCACTCCCCACGTCTTGCATGAGGCAGGCAGACGAGACAAAGTGAGTGTGAGTGTGAGTGTGAGTGTGAGTGTGAGTTATAAAGTACTTTTGACTTTATTATGGAATTATTATTATGATAACTGGTGGAAGTAATTGAACTTGCCATCCACAGGCATCTTAAACTATATAGACGCTGATTTAACAATTCAATTTTCCACATCCCTTGATTGAGGTGCACAAATTTACCTTATACGTGTGTCTTTGCTAGCTTTACTATATTCACACGTACGAATTTCGTAAAACAGTTGGTAAAGCTACCTGCATAACTATATTGACAACTGAGTACCTAGAACTTACATTAGTGCCTTCTGTATAGTTCGAACATGTGCCTGTTTGTGA
The DNA here is from genome assembly GCA_033782935.1 of Petrolisthes cinctipes. NCBI lineage: Eukaryota > Metazoa > Arthropoda > Malacostraca > Decapoda > Porcellanidae > Petrolisthes > Petrolisthes cinctipes. Next base: position 14,910 of record JAWQEG010004333.1, read on the forward strand.
ACATTATTATAGAGTAAAAACAAAGATAATTATTTGATTAACTCACATTACGCAAACACAAACGAGATGATGGAAAATATTTTAGTGTGAATTGAAAATAGGAGATACTGGGAGGTGTAATTCACTGTATCATTATCATACAACAAATTCCTTATTACAACAGCGGAAACAGCATCAGAATATCACAGATGCCAACTAAACATACTAAAACCAGTATTTGAATTTAAAGATAATTATAAATTTGGAAATCATACCTCAAATGGTCAAATACTCTCGACATACCTATCAAAGCAAAATTGTTCGATAATTGCAACGTAAAAAATATGTATAATGGTCTGTTGATGTTTTTTTTATTTTCTGAGTCCTGAAATTGATGCAAAAACATTGCTGTTGAAATTGGAAATTCATAAACCTGACAATAATAAAGAAAACCAATGGAAAAAAATACCAATTTCAATGGAAAACATAGGCCTACCTAAGTTATTTTGCGTTTAATATATATATATATATACGCCGGGTGGTGGGCTTGCTCGCTTTGGCGGTCTCGGACGACCTTGGAGGTCAACTGGACCACGCTAAAAACATTCCTCGTGAAAAGTTCAGCCTATGATCTAATTTTGGTGCAGTTTAGTCAGCTATAATGGACATAGACACATTGGCTACACACATACGAGTCACAAATATTAGTATAGATATACGGTACTGTCTTAAAAAACCTCACTTTACCTTGGGATATGTAAGCAATATGACTACAGGAGATATAACAGGCCAGACAGTAAGTACTTTCGTATATAACATCCTCATTAGGCTACATGTCTGAGGATGTAGCCTAATACATGAATGTACTGTACTTACTGTCTCTCTTATGATTTCTCCTTCGCATTACGTAGTTATGCCATAATTTGCATAACATCATAGACATGCACTGCATTGCATAAAGTTGAAATGAAAGGCACTAATTAATTTGGCGGAATAATATACTAACAAACACATAAACAAACAGGTATCCGAGCAAAATAAGACAAAATTATTGCCTTAAAATAATTAGGACTCGTCCCGTACGACACTGCTTCCCTAATATAACACATTTATATATGAATAATATTCTTGATTCATTTGTACGAACTCACCCATATTTATACAAGTCAGTTCAACCGGATATGACAAAGCAACTAGAGCTAAAGGAATTACTAATGTGATATTAATGCTCTTACCGTGCTAAAGCACGGCCACCTGTTGTGTTTGTTGTGGCTCTTCTTACGACCGTCCCCCCCCCTTAATTTGTCGTTTAATTATTTTCAATACTTAAAAGTATATACTTAAAAGTATATCATATTTTTAATTAACAAATATAGAATAACTTTTGTCTACTGTTACAAATATAGTCTAACGTTTGTACAGAAAATTCAAATTAATACGAGTACTGTATGCAACAATCCTCGTTAGAAGAGCCGCTATAAAACGTTCAAGTCAGCATCCCAGAATATTAAAAAAAAGGCAAACTTGATCAAGTTTATCATATTTTGTTATTTCATTGTAAGCTTAGTTATAAGAATATTTTACATTTCTATGCGTGTGTAAAATTTAAGGCATCAGTAACCATAAGTCAAATAATTTCTTAGCATATGAGAAGATTTTGTTTATCTTCAAGACAAATGGCAGGCCGAGACTTGAACTCAGGATCAGCTGTGCCAATAACAAAGTTTACTGTAGATGGCAAGGAGAGTTTACCTGAGGAGTGTGTGTGTGATTTGTGTGCTACATTCGTGTTTCATGGTGGATATTAAGTGGCCTTCACACGTCTACATCTAAAGTAGGTATGAGTGAGATGTGTAGTGTATAGAGAGAGTGTAGGATGAACAACAGAAACTCTCCTGACAGTGAGTGACGTATATAAACAAGGTGGCTGGGTAGTAAGGTCCGGCACCCTACCCTACCTTACTTTACCATACCTTACCTTGCCCTACCCTACCCTACCTTGTCTTACCCTACCCTACCTTACTTTACCATACCTTACCTTGCCCTACCTTACCTTGTCCTACCCTACCCTACCTTGTCTTACCCTACTCTACCCTACCTTGTCCTATCCTCCCTTGTCCTACCCTATCCTACCTTACCCTACCCTACCTTGTCTTACCCTCCCTTACCCTACCCTACCTTGTCTTACCCTACATTACCCTACCCTGTCTTACCTTACCCTACCCTACCTTATCTTACCCAACCCCGACATACCCTCTCGCCCCCTCTCCCCAACCCCCGCCCTCTCTCTCTCCCTCTGTGTGTGTGTGTGAGAGAGTCTAATATACTCGAACTCTCAACCCTATGCAAACAGGCGTTGGCAGTGCTGACTGTACCGGGAATTTCAGTTCGGAGCTTATAATATTATATTGTATTTGTTTTACGTGGTTGTCAGGAGATCGATTTAGCTGTATTCTAACATATGAAGATAAATTTAAGGTGGAAGTGCAGTGTTGGTAAATCTGGAGAAACCGAGTCCTGCAAACTATTCCTAGCACCAGAACACCATTATTTTTGTTCATCTGGTCCTGTTTCCTGGCATACTTTGGAGGAATCATGGCACTCCAATGTGACAAAAGTGAATTACCCCCTTAATGAGTTTCTATGTGCACTAAAATCAAAGTGTCTGTCATTAATGAGTCTATATATTCGTCATTGTTTATTTCTCACTTGCAACGTGGTGCTTTATATCTTGTACTGACTGCTTAACACAACTGACTGTCCCTTCGGATCACATGACTGTGTAATAATATAGTTTGACTGAGACCGCCAACCATTTTTCCTATATTGTGATGTATTTGGACACCACGAGTTAATTCATTTATATATTTTCATACCTCGACCTCGGAACTATAGTCTGTCAGTAGCCGGTGACTTGCGAGGCTCAGAGATTCTTGAGTGCCGCTCTAGATGAGACAGTAGAGCTTCATGGTATTAGTTGCTTCTCTTTTGCTCCACTAGATGGCGACACCTTATTTATATACATCACTATCAATAGTTAATTTCTACGTCAAGATACAGATATAAAAGTAAATGAAGACATAGGTAAATTGAAATGTGTGGTTGTCAGAAGGTGCACTGGGCCACCAACCAGAATAGCCACCACAGTGTTGACTGATGGCAGGACATTTATCAAACAACATCAACACATATACAACCACAGGAATGACTGAGAGGACATTTATTTGAGTCTGACGTCAGGAGAGAGAGAGAGAGAGAGAGAGAGAGAGAGAGAGAGAGAGAGAGAGAGAGAGAGATTCTGTGTGTGTGTGTGTGTGTGTGTGTGTGAGGGAGAGACAGATAGATGAGAATACATATAGGAAGAAAGTGAAAGACAGACAGATGAAAGTAAAAGTCGAGAACAACCCCCCAGAGAGAGAGAGAGAGAGAGAGAGAGAGAGAGAGAGAAAGAGAGAGAGGGAGAGAGAGAGAGAAAGAGAGAGAGAGAGAGAGCGCTGCGTGAAACATAATATCCAGACGATGATTTACCTGAGGGCTAATTCCAAATGTCATCCGGGAATCGAGGCTGGATGGGTTGGGTTGGGTTGGGTTGGGTTGGGTTGCCACATTAAAGGGGAATATAGTCAAGAACTGGTTATGTATGACGCTTGTTATTTGTGAATTACAGACTGATTATTTTTCTTCTGAATTGATGTTTCAGTGGAGGGTTATATGATATGGAAAATATAGCTCAGATATTTGTTAGTTGATATCACATGTCTATTCCGGTAATATATTTCGTTGATGTAGTTAAATATTTGTTCTGTTTTGTTGCAGTGTTTAGAGTGCTAAGTTGACTCCCTTGCTTAGACCACTAATAATTACCATACATTTTCACTAATATATTACAGGTCAAATACTAAGATAATCTCTCCCCCGCCACCCATATCATCTATGAATATTATCATACCTCTGGTTATGTCTTTCCTTTACGAATGGGACCAATGTGAAACTTATCCTACCCCCGCCACTCAACGGTTTCTCTAAATATTCTTATCGTTTTCCTTCAAGACTCAAATTATTTTACTAGTTGAAATGGTAAAAGTCTCGTACCCCCCGTCCCCCTACCCTAATGCCTTGGTATTGGGCTGTTCAGGATTGTAATGACTTGTTATAAGCCTTTTCCTGGCAATCCTTCTCAAGAGGTTCCCGACTCGGCAAAGAACCTTATATAAAACCCTCGTGTAGGAGGAGTGAGCGTCTTAGGGTGATTTGTGGTGGTTGTGAGAGGAACGTTTGATGAAATGGTGGTGGTGTCTGTGGTGGTGGTGGTGGTGTCTGTGATGGTGGTGGTGGTGGTGATGGGGCTGTCTGTGATGGTGGTGGTGATGATGGTGGTGGTGGTGGTGGTGGTGATGATGGGGCTGTCTGTGATGGTGGTGGTGGTGATGTTGATGCTGATGGGGCTGTCTGTGATGGTGGTGATGGGGCTGTCTGTGATGGTGGTGGTGATGATGGTGGTGGTGGTGGTGATGATGGGGCTGTCTGTGATGGTGGTGGTGGTGATGTTGATGCTGATGGGGCTGTCTGTGATGGTGGTGATGGGGCTGTCTGTGATGGTGGTGGTTGCATGATAATAGTGAAAGTGTGATGTAGTGGTGGTGACGTCGAGGTGAAAATGGGGAAGGAGCGGTGCTGAGGACATAGCGTTGTGGTGGTGATAACGGTGGTGGTAGTGTGGTGTTGCATTTGCTGTAGTGTATATGTGTGTGTGTGTGTGTTGGGATGATGAAGTGTGGCTTTCTTCTCACGCCCAATTCCTTTCTCGCCCTGTCACTTCTCTCCAGTTCCCTCAACTCGCATCGTCAATCCTTCTTTCTTTCCTCAACTTTTCCTCTCGTTTCCTCGGCGATCTCTTCCTGTTTCCATTCTCTTTCGGTTAGTCCACTCGGCCTTCCTTTTCTTTCGTGGCTCATGTCTCCTAAGCTGTTTCTCTCATCTCTTTCTCTCATCTCTTTCTTCACTTTTCCTTCCATCACTCATCACCGTCTTAGTCAGCTACTCTTTTATCCTTCCGTTTCTGCCTTCTCCCTCGGTTATCCTACTCATTTTCTCCCTCCCTTCCTCTTCCCTCCTCCGCTGCCATCCCTCCAGCCTCCCTTCCTCCCTCAGCTCTATCTCCTCCCTGCCTTCTCTCCCCGCACTGACACCCTCATACACCACATATAAATATCAATACTGCTAAGAAGGGGAAAATATCACGGCAGGAATGAGGTCGACTCCACGGTGACACTCTGAACCAAGTCAAATCACAGCTTCGTGGGGGATGTATATATGTGTATGTGCTGGGAGGGGGAGGTGGTTGTGTGTGCGAGTGTGTGTGTGTGGAGAGTTTACAGTGTATGTCGGTAGGAGAATTGTACATGAGTGTGGTGTAGTGTGTCTTTGTAGGTATTGGGGTTGATACAGCATATACCAGTAATATAATGTGATAATATACAAAGTTACAGCACTCACACACAAATAATAGATTAATATTTACTGTACATTAACACCTTATTTACAGGATTATTTGTTTTGTTCCTATCACTATCAAACTTATGACGTGAATATATGAACAACTCAAACATCTGAACGGTCCATACCTTTCTGATATAACAGGAGACTAGATCACTTAATAAGCAAAATTTATGACTGATGTGTACGGTACATCAACCCAACCTGAGAATGTTGTAAGTACTGGATACCGATGCCTGGAGGTGATCCGAATAAAGAGTAGCAATAAGTAGGGCTCCCTTCTCACCCTCCACTCCCTCCTCACCCTCCACTCCCTCCTCACCCTCCACTCCCTCATTACCCTCCACTCCCCCCAGGAATGAAAAAGGAGGAGTGCGAAGGGGGAGGATTGAGGGAAAGAACTTGTGTAGGGAGTAGAGAGGGAAGTGAAAGCAAGTGGATGAGGACGAAGAAAGAAGTGGAGAGAATGAGAGAGATGTTGAAACGGACAAGAGGAGGAGTGGAGAGAGTGAGAGAGATATAGAAACGGGCATGTGGAGTAGAGAGAGTGAGAGAGATATAGAAACAGACAAGATGAAAGGATGTGTGGAGGGAGATTGAGGGAGGTGTGTGTGGATAGCAATGGAGGGAGTTATGGAAGGCGACGAAGGGAAATGTAACAAGGGATGAAGAAAAATATGGGAATATAGATTTGAAGGGGGTGATGGGGAGGTATGGAGGGGGCTGAGGGTCTGTTTGGAGGAGGAGATGTTTTGTATGTTGAGGAAACGTGGAGAGGTGATTAAGGGAGATGTGGAGGAGGTTAGAAAAGGTGTGGAGGACGTGAGGAGGGATGTTTAGAGGTGTGAAAGGATGTGAGGGATATTTAGAGGTGTGAGGTAGGAAAGAAATACGATATGGAAGAGTGAGGAGAGAGGTGAAGGGGGTGGGGGGTGAGAGGAGGTAAAGGGGCGTGAGGGAGATAAGGGGGCGTGAGGGGATGTTAGGAGGAGTGAGGTATAAGAGAAGTACGATATGGAGGAGTGAGAGGAAGTGAGTGAGGAGGGAGGGAGGGAGGTGGAGGGGGCGTAGGGGGGTGGATATGAAATTCCACATTACTAACCAGGCAGGGAAAAATGCCTTCTCATATACAACCAAATGGCTTTGTTAAAAACGTATCGGGGAGGAGGGGAGGGGCGGAGGAAGATGGAGGAAAGGAGGAGAAGGAGAGTGATGGGATGGATTTAAGGGAAAGATGTTTGGTAAAGGAGGGGGAAGGGAAGATGGAGGAGAGGGAGGGAGGGAGGCAAGGAAGAACGGGAAGGAAAGCTAATGGAACGGAGAGGAAGAGGGGAGAAATGAAGACAAATTGGAGGAAAGAAGGAATACGGTTAGGAATGGAGTAAGAAAGAGAGGGAGGTAAGGAAATGGAGAAGGCAGAAGGAAGTAAAAAAGGGAAGAAAAGTATAAGGAAAAACAATAGAGGGGGTTATGGATAAGAGTAATGGGAGAGGAGGGAGGAGACAGAGTGGGAGTAAAGGGAAAATGGTAGGTAGGTATAATGGGGTAAAGAAGGAAGGTAGGAATGGAAAGAGGAATAAAGAAATGAAAGATAATTGGGATGGTGAAAAAGATGCTGGTGGTACAGTGATGTTGGTGGTACAGTGGTGATGATGGTGGTACAGTGGTGATGATGGTGGTACAGTGGTAATGTTGGTGGTACAGTGGTAATGTTGGTGGTACAGTGGTGTTGGTGGTACAGTGATGATGCTGGTGGTACAGTGGTGTTGGTGGTACAGTGATGTTCGTGGTACAGTGGTGATGTTCGTGGTACAGTGGTGTTGGTGGTACAGTGATGTTCGTGGTACAGTGGTGATGTTCGTGGTACAGTGGTGTTGGTGGTACAGTGGTAATGTTGGTGGTACAGTGGTGTTGGTGGTACAGTGATGTTGGTGGTACAGTGGTGGTGATGGTGGTACAGTGGTGGTGATGGTGGTACAGTGGTGATGTTGGTGGTACAGTGGTGATGATGGTGGTACAGTGGTGTTCGTGGTACAGTGGTAATGTTGGTGGTACAGTGGTGGTGATGGTGGTACAGTGGTAATGTTGGTGGTACAGTGGTAATGTTGGTGGTACAGTGGTAATGTTGGTGGTACAGTGGTAATGTTGGTGGTACAGTGGTAATGTTGGTACAGTGGTAATGTTGGTGGTACAGTGGTGATGATGGTGGTACAGTGGTAACGGTGGTACAGTGGTAATGTTGGTGGTACAGTGGTAATGTTGGTGGTACAGTGGTGGTGATGGTGGTACAGTGGTAATGTTGGTGGTACAGTGGTAATGTTGGTGGTACAGTGGTGATGATGGTGGTACAGTGGTGATGATGGTGGTACAGTGGTAATGTTGGTGGTACAGTGGTAATGTTGGTGGTACAGTGGTGATGATGGTGGTACAGTGGTGATGTTGGTGGTACAGTGGTGATGATGGTGGTACAGTGGTGATGTTGGTACAGTGGTGTTCGTGGTACAGTGGTGATGTTCGTGGTACAGTGGTGTTGGTGGTACAGTGGTGATGATGGTGGTACAGTGGTGATGATGGTGGTACAGTGGTGATGATGGTGGTACAGTGATGGTGGTACAATGGTGTTGGTGGTACAGTGGTGATGATGGTGGTACAGTGGTAATGTTGGTGGTACAGTGGTAATGTTGGTGGTACAGTGATGATGCTGGTGGTACAGTGGTGTTGGTGGTACAGTGATGTTCGTGGTACAGTGATGATGTTCGTGGTACAGTGGTGTTGGTGGTACAGTGGTGATGTTGGTGGTACAGTGGTGATGATGGTGGTAAAGATGTGATATTGGTGGTACAGTGATGGTGGTACAATACAGGAAATGGGAGGTTTTTGGGTATCTGTCCTTTGAGGTTTAAAACACATCTGAATCTGTACCTACCAAAAAAATTAAATCTATATGGTCGAGGTAAATCTGACACGAGGACGGACGACGAAGAAAATTGGTAGCCTACTAGTGTTGAGAGGCTGTCATTATGGCCTACAGAGCATCCTTAAGTTATTGATCCACAGTTTCTCTTTATCCACTTGTACACAATGCTTTTTTGGCGAATTGGATGTTTCTGGTTCCTACCAAACTGTGCCACAGCTCTTTCAGTGGGCGGGGTCTGTCCAAAGTGATATGACCTTCTTTAAAAGTGATCTTGACCTAACCTAACCTAACGAACGTAACATAACATAACATAATAACTCCTTTGGTTCGTCAACAAAAAATCTTAGTGCCCTTGAATGGATACCTACCTCTTCCCTACAACTTCTCATGCCATTCTTTTCCTTCCCGTCACATTTCCTCTCTAACCTAACCTTACAACCTAACCATAACTAATCAAATCTATCCTAACGAACCCCTCTGATTCGTCAACAAATAATATGTTAGTGGCCCTGAATGGATACCTAGCTCTTCCCTACATCTTTTCATGGGGTCAGGAGGCTTCGTCGTGACCCGTGGGAAAGTAAAGGTCCAGTCAGTCAGTCAATCAACCAGCTTCCCTCCCTCCCTCCCTCTCTCCTTCTCTCTTTCCCTCCCTTCCTCCTTCCCTCTTTCCCTCCCTCTCTCCCTCCCTCCCTCCTTCCCTCCTTCCCTCTCTCCTTCCCTCTCCCTCCCTCCTTCCCTCTCTCCCTTTCTCCCTCTCTCCTTCCCTCTCTCCCTCCCTCTTCATTAGTTCTCACGCTCATTTCTTTCCTCTCTTTCTTCCTTCCCCTTTGTTGGTTCTTGAGTTTGTCCCAGATTTCCCCCCTTTGTTTGGTCTCGAGTTTGTCCTTCCTTTTGTTGTTTACTTTTGATTTTCTTTTTTGTCCTTCCTTTTGTTTACTTTTGTTTTTCTTTGTCCTTCCTTTTGTTTACTTTTAATTTTCTCTGTCCTTTCTTTTGTTATTCTTGATTTTCTTTGTCCTTCCTCTTGTTTACTTTTTATTTTCTTTGTCCTTCCTTTTGTTGTTTACTTTTGATTTTATTTTTTGTCCTTCCTTTTGTTTACTTTTGATTTTCTTTGTCCTTCCTTCTGTTTACTCTTGTTTTTTTTAATGTTTTTCTATCTTTCAATGATCCGATTCTTTGTTTCTTTCTTTCTGTCTTTCTTTCATTTTCCTCCCCATCATTCTATTTCATTATTTCATTTGTTTATTGTGTGTTCGTTTATGCTTTTCTTCAGTTGCTTTCTTCCTTTTTCATTTTGCTTGATATTGATACATTTCTTTAGATCATCACGAGATTAGCAGTTTTTCGAATACATAATTTTTTCGTTCATTTTTCTGCTACCCATTCTTTTATTTATGTTTCTCTCCACTTCCTTATCGTCTATGTACACTTAACGTTGTATCACTTTATTTATCCAGATGGAAATTGTTTTATCATTTATCATTACTAATTATTATTATCATCATTATTATTATTATTATTATTATTATTATTATTATTATTGTTTTATTATTTGTTCTTCTCTCCCTTTCTTTCGTTCCTCACATTTTGTTCTTCCTTTCCTCCATATTGTCTCTTTCCTTCACCCTTTCTTCCTCCTCCCCTCCCATTTTCCTTCCCTCTTCCACCTTTTGTTTCTTCTTCTTCTGACGTTCATGTCCCCCAAACCATCTACATCTCTTCTTTATCCTTTCTATCCTCTTTATCTTAATCTCTTGCCTATTCCCCTTCTCCATTTCTGCCTCCATTCTATCCACCTCTCTCCTTCCTCCTTTCTTCCTTTCCTTCCTCTCCCCTCCTTCCTATTTCAACTCTCCCCTCCTTTTCCCTTTCCAACTCTCCCTTCCTTCTCCTTTTCCAACTCCCTCCCTTCTCCTTTTCCAACTCCCTCCTTTTCCTTTTCCAACTCTCCCTTCCTTCTCCTTTTCCAACTCTCCCCTCCTCCTTCCTTTTCTATTTTTCCCCTCTTTCTTCCTTTATTATCTCTCCCCTCCTTTCTTTTCTAACTCTCACCTCTTTCTTCCTTTCCACCTGACCCTCCCTTCTCCCTCTCACCTATCTCTCTCATCCCCTCCCCCTTCCGTCTCCTTTACCTATACCCCATCTCTAACCTCCCTCTATATCTCCTCCCATTTACTCATTATTTCTCTCCCTTCCATCATTCTCCCTCACCTCTCTACCACCTTCTCCTCCCCACCCAATCTCTTCCCTCCTCCTCCTCTTCCTCTTCCAACCCACCCCCATCCTCTTCACAACTCCCCATCCTCTTCACAACTCCCCATTCATCCCAGCCTCCCACATCAATCCCCCTTCCACCATCCCTCTCCATCATCCCCCCCCCCCATCCTTGTGTCCGGGGGCGGGTGTAATGATCACCCACTCAGGCGTAAGGCACCCCAACCCCCTCCCCCACCGATCGACCCAACCCGACCCCTCCCTCCCTCACCCATTGTCACCACGCGGAACACACACACACACACACACACACACACACACACACGTTCTGTATGTGTGTGTGTGTGTGTGTTTGTGTGTGTTAATTAAAGGGGTATATAGCACATTGTTTTTAGTGGTAGCCTAAATCTGAAGCAAAATATTCCTCCAAACTATTCCAGGCAAGAGGATATATACCGTACCATTATTTTTCTTCATCTTGGTCTGTTTCCTGGCATATACTTTGGAGGAATCAAAGTGCTTCAGTCTATTAAATGCATACCATCCCATTAAGGCCAGATCACCTCTTTCTGACAGTAATGTGTGTAGGGTGTACCGGCAAAGGATCAATATTAACTCAAACGCTCTGATCCTCTCACTTTATATCCACCAAACTATTTATCTGTGTAATGATCTTTCAGCCAATATTTGTTTCCACTCTGTCATCATCATTATATTCTACTGCTAGGGGATGGATGGTGAAGCCGCAGAATTTCACCTCCACAATATAATCGAATATCTATTTCATATCTATATTCATATTTATTTCATATTCATATTTATACACTTAATTTTCTCAATTTTCTTTTACCTACTTTCCATTGAGACTAAGCCTGACAATATTATTCTGGTCGTGTGCAAGTAATAGTAATAATATTCTAATTGTATATCAATGTTAATACGACCTAACGAATCCTGATTGACCAACCTGATTTGAGGGAGATAACATATAATGAACACACGACAAGATTTACTGGTTTATAATGTCATAACTTCTCTCTCCTTCTCTAGTGTACATTTTTATCTTGTGAATAATGGTTCGTAGCCGCTTCTCTTTTCCCTATTAATCTTGTATTTTTAATGGGAGGTAGACAGTAGACGTTTAATGCAGTTTGATGTATATGTCGATCATGGAAAAAGTTTGTTTTCTCAACTGCATTAAAACTGTTATTATTATTTTTACTATTATCTCTGTCAATAATATTTGTCATTTTTGTTGTTGTTGTTCTTGTTGTTGTTATTATTTTTATTATTATTTTCATTATTATTATTATTGTTGTTATTATTATTATTATTGTTATTTTATTTTCACTCCACAATACACAAGCATCTCACCACTACATCACTCCACACCACCATCACCACCACATCACCACCACCACCACCACCCCCAGTGACTGTGCAATAAAGGCTGGGATCAATAGAGTGCCAATGACCCAAGAGAAAACCGGGCCCCTTGGATCGATACCCGGCAACTCCAACCAAATGTCGATCAATACTTTAAAAGGGGGGAGGGGTGTGGGAGGGGGTGGGGGTGGGTGGTTTAAGGGATGATGATTTAGTCTGCGAATTGTTTGCTGGCTTCTGATTCCTCCACACAATGCCACGAAACTTTATACTGCAACTGGACAAATGACTACAGGACCAAAGTTATATTATTGTTATATATTTATTAATTTACTTGTTTATTTATATATATATTAATTAATATATTTGTTTATTCATATATTTATTTATTAATCTATTTTTTTTAGGTATAAATTTATTTATTAATCTATTTGTGTATTTATATATATATTTATTTACTATTCTACGCGATGGACAAAATGTGCTGCATGTTGACTTAATTTTACTTGAAACCAAATTAAAGTCTTTCCACTCTCAAACATCTCCTTCTACTCCACTCCTTCCTCCTTCATGAATTCTTCTCCCCTTACTCT
>JAWQEG010004333.1:32500-36010 GCA_033782935.1 Petrolisthes cinctipes
CCGACCTTACTTAGCCTTCAGAATATTCAACTTCTAAAGACGCGATTACAATCTTAGCGTCACCCGCCTCCACTAATATTATTATTATTATTTTCTTTTTTTCTTTTTCGTCCAGGATGAGTGGCTTAGCGTGTTCTTGTACCCCCTATGTGTACTTGGAGTTTGACCCTTATTCCCACTATCTACAAGAACGATTTTCCTTTGGTCGTTCTCGAGTGAAAGTGAAGAACCCATTAGCCTTCTTAATTAGCATCTTTCAATCATCTTAATAAGTCTCTCTATTTCAGACCAGATCACGGAAATCTTAATGCTCCTTTCCTTCTTCCTTCATTATATACTTCTTTTATCTATATCCACTTTCCTTTTTTACATCATTCTGCTTCATTCTTGTGTCGTCCTCTCTATTCCTTCTGTACGTTATGCTCCTTCCTCATTTCTTTTCTTCGTTTTTCTTCTCCATGCTTCATCCTCCATCTCTCTCTTCTTCATTTTCCTCCTCTCTCATTTTCCTCCTTTTCCTCCTCCTTTTCCTCCTCCTCCTCTTCCTCTCTCCTCCTCTTCCTCTCTCCTCCTCTTCCTCTCTCCTCCTCTTCCTCTCTCCTCCTCTTCCTCTCTCTTCCTCCTCCTCTCTCCTCCTCTTCCTCTCTCCTCCTCCTTCTCGTTTTCCATGGCTGAGGGTGGAGTGGTAATTTGTACATATCCAATATTTATATACTGTAGGTGTAACTTGCTCATTCCCACTTAATAGTATTCGAGCAGCACTGAAGGAACAGAAACAGTGCCACGTCTGCCCCCCTTTTAAAAATTTCGAGTATCTTTCACCATCTTAGCACATATACTTCCCTTGTTCTCCATCCCTCATCCTCCGTCATCGTGCCAGATTTGTTCCACTTACTAAAGGGGGTACGGGAATAGGGGGAGAGGCTTGAGGGGGGGGGTGTTTAGGGGGGTGCGGGAGTAGGGGACAGTCTTGGGGGGGGGGGGGTTAGGGGGTGCGGGAGTAAGGGGACAGGCTTGGGGGGGGTCATGGGGGAGCGGGAATAGGGGACAGGCTTTCTACCCCCCCCCCCAAGCCTGTCCCCCTATTCCTGCACCCCCCTAACACCCCCCCCCCCCCAAGCCTGTACCCCTACTCCCGCACCCCCTTAAATTCGTGTCTTTTATACACATGAGAACAGATTGGAGGAAAGTAGATGCTTACTTAGTCTTACATTGGTCACAAGACATGGGTAATATTAAGCCACATTGATTTCAGTTTCAGTATATATTTTTATAACTACAAACGATGAAACAAGTATTTATATCCAAATTCGTATCAATAAGTGTTTCATTTATGTTAAACAGGTTAAACTTTGTGTTGTCAGTTAGTTATTCAGTGCTTTGGAGTTTCATATCATAATTTGCCTAAACAGTAGTAAATAAACTTTGTTCTCTGTCAGTGGGAAGCATTCATAGGTCCGAAGTCTGGGTGTTAGATAATCTTTAAAAAAATCTGTAATGTGAAAAAGGTCGATATGTGAACCCATGTTTTCTTAACCCGAGAAGATTCGTGAGTAAGTTTTTATCACTAACCCAACCACTACCAAAATCCATAAACAGAGTATATACGGTACTCGTACATTCACGTTTCTCTCTCTCTCTCTCTCTCTCTCTCTCTCTCTCTCTCTCTCTCACACACACACAAACACAAACACACACACACACACACACACACACACACACACACACACACACACACACACACACACACACACACACACACACACTCAAATGAAGTTAAAATAGAGAGAGAGGGAGAGATAGAAGAAACGACGAAAAAATGAAGCTCTCTTTCTTACATCTCTCCTTCGTTCTCTCACTCTCTCTTCTGTCCCTACCACGATAAGACGACACTAATTGGAATTAATTTGGAAATATTGTGGAGGATTGTGGAGTGAGGCGGGCTGTCAGCTCCACAAAGGACGGTAATTAGTGGTTAGACGGTGAAAATTAATATGTCTGTCAATGTCTGTGATAAGTAGATGGAGAGACCGCCAGCTTAAGACATTTTCACTACCTTGATGAGCTCTGAGGGAAAGTCTAGAAGGAGGAGGAGAAGGAGCTGGTGGAAAAGGGGAAGGAAGAAGGAGGAGATTGAGAGGGGAGTGAAGATGGAGGAGGTGGAATATAGGAAGGAGGATGGAGGAGATTGAGAGGGGAGTGAAGATGGAGGAGGTGGAATATAGGAAGGAGGATGGAGGATTTTGAGAGGGGAGTGAAAATGGAGGAGGTGGAAATGGGGAAGGAGATGGAGGAAATTAAGAGAAAAGTGAAGGAGGAAGAGGAAAGTCAAAGATGTTGGGAACAGAGAAGGAGATGGAGAAAAAAGAAGAGGAAAGAGAAAGAAGGAAAGCACTGAAGAAGAGGGAGTGGAAAGAAGATGAATGGGTCTGATAGGGAGATGTACAGTAGAAGAAGGAAGAAGGAGACTGAAAGGTGGAGTAAGAGGAGGAGAAAAGGATTGGAATGGAAGAAGGGGTATAAAAGGAAAGGAATAAAAATATAGAAGAGGGAGGAGAGAGAACGGGATGGAAGAAGATAGGTAGGGAAGTGGCAAAAAAGGGGGAAGAGGGAGGAGAGAGAAAGAGATGGAAGAAGATAGGTAGGGAAGTGGCAAAAAAGGGGGAAGATGAGGATGGGGATGAACGAGCAGGAGAAGGGAACTGTGATCAAGGAAAGGATGCAGAAACAGAAGAAGGGATAATAAAAAAGATGCACATGAAAACAAATAAAAAAATATTGTAAATGAAGTAAAAAGAAACCTCTTCTAACCAACCCCTTTTATACTTCGACAAAAAAACTTAGTGCCTTTGAATTAGTCACTCTTCCGTACATCTTCTCATGCCATTCTTTTCCATCTCTTCCCATTTTCACTCTAACCTAACCTAACGTTATATCTTTAAACCTCTTCTAACCAACCGCTCTTATACTTAAAAAAAAAAAAAAAAAAAAAAAACTTAGTGCCTTTGAATTAGTCACTCTTCCCTTCATCTTCTCATGCCATTCTTTTCCATCCCTTTCTATTTTCACTCTAACGTAGCCTAACCTAACCTATCATTATATCATAAAAAAAGAAGAAGACATGAGTAGATGGATGATCAAATGGGAATAAAGAGAGTTGTAGTAGAGGAAGAAGTAAAAAAGAAAAATAAAGAACCTAAAGAATGGTAGAAAAATAAAAGAAAGTAAGATATAAAAGGGAAGTAGGTAATGGTAAATAAATGAGGTCTGAGTGGAGGAGGAGGAAGAAAGATAAGGAGTAGAGAAGGTTAATAGAGAAAGATAAATGGTTGTTGACAAGAGAGTGAAGATGGTGGATGATAATTTTCTGTAAGTGGATGGCGTTTGAGTGGAAGACGTTGTTGTGGATGACGTCTGAGTGGATGAGAGAGATGGAGAGGAAGATGGTAAAGCTGAGGAAGAAGATATTGAAGAGGGGAAGGAGGACAAGGAGACATAAGAGAAGGAAAG
>JAWQEG010004334.1:0-2500 GCA_033782935.1 Petrolisthes cinctipes
ACTCCCTCATACATACACATGCAGTTACACACCCCTGTCTACATATGTATACTTCTTTATACGTGTATAGTGTGTACATAATTTTATACATACATATTCACATACTAAATACCTCATCTGACATGTTGTGTACTCATACATACGTGATATATTCATACATATACCAAATTTGCATATGTATTACACGTGCATACTGTCTGTTAATTTGTATCTTTCTCTGGACACACACACACACACACACACCACACACACACACACACACACACACACACACACACACACAAACACACACACCTGTATCGCGCACACACACACACACACACCTGTATCGCGCGCACACACACACACACACACACACACACACACACACACACACACACACACACACACACACACACACACACACACACACACACACACACACACACACCTGTATCGCACACACACACACACACACACACACACACACACACCTGTATCAAACACACACACACACACACACATACACACACACACACATACACACACACACACATACACACACACACACACACACACACACACACACACACACATCTGTTCATAATTCACCTCAGTTTAATTACCATGTACCCGTTTTATTGATCAACAGTTAATACAGTATTACTTATATAATTACACACAAATATTACTGAAGTACACACAACATTACAAAAACATCATACTTATATTAAATGTGCCCAAAATATAATTATAAACTACTCTATCAGCACTACACATTTTTTTTTTTTTTTTTTTTTTTATCCTGGCGAAAATGTATCACTTCCCTTCTAATGAATTTAATAATGACCTTAGTTGCATTCCATTGTTTATGAGTTACAAATAGGTACCTACGGTGTATAAATCATTGGAGGAATTAGTCCTTGGATTCCATTATTTTACATTTACAAAAAAAAAAAAAAAAAATGATAAAAAAAAATAATAAATAAAAACTAGAAATTAAATAAGGGAGTCAGTATTACATTTTCACCATGTGACCTAACGACATGCTATACAAATTATAAAGTATATTACCGTATAGTTTTATTGATGGTTAAGGGACCCTGTGTGATATAGTCTGAAATTTGGAGGTACATGAGTCCTTCAAATATTGCCACGAAACACCACCTATAGGGAAGGAGCGTGTTTCGTGCCACAGTCAGGAGGAATCAGAAGCCTCCAATTTATTCCCATACACGATCACAGGGTCCTTATGCAAAATACTCTTGAAATACCAGACGTGCCCGTGTAGTTTTTAAAAGAAAAGGAGAGGAGCATTTAATTACCCCATATTTTTCTATGCTGTGTTGTTCGTATTTTGTGTGTGTTGTGTTGTGTTGTGTTGTGGTGTGTTGTGGTGTGGTGTGTGTGTGTGTGTGGGGGTGGGGTGGGGGGGTGGGGGGGGGGTTTGTTGTGTGTGTTGTGTGTTGTATTGTGTGTTGTGTTGTGTTGTGTTGTGGTATGTGTGTGTGTGTGTTGTGGTATGTGTGTGTGTGTGTTGTGTTATATTGTGTGCGTGGTGTCTGTGTTTTGTGTGTGTGTGTGTGTGTGTGTGTGTGTGTGTGTGTGTGTGTGTGTGTGTGTGTGTGTGTGTGTGTGTGTGTGGTAAATGAAAATGTAGTGTCCCTTTATAGTATGGATCTGTTGTGGTTGAAAATAATGTGTTGCAAAGGAAAATCTATTTTTGAAATGGAAGGAAAAAAATCCACACAATCTCCCAACCCCCTTTTCTTTTTCCCTCTCCACCCCCTCGTTTTTGCCCCTCCCTCCCCACCCCTCCTCTATGCCCCCTCCTTCCCCACCCCTCCTTCTTGCCCCCTCCCTCTCCACCCCTCCTCTATGCCCCCTCCCTCTCCACCCTCCTTTTTGCCCCCTCCTTTTTGCCCCCTCCCTCCCCACCCCTCCTTTTTCCTTCCCTATACCCATCCCTCCTCTCCTTCGTTCCTCTCTTCTTCCCTTTGTCTCCTCTTCCACCTTTGCTGTTCTTTCACTTTCTCCCCACCCTCTCCTTCTCCTCTTCTTTCTCTCCCTCTCCTCTTCTTTCTCTCCCTCTCCTCTTCTTCCTCTCCTTCTCCTCTTCTTCCTCTCCTTCTCCTCTTCTTCCTCTCCCTCTTTCTTGCCTTGCCTTAACAGTGTTGCCAGAACGGATCAAGAGGAAACGAGGGGAAGATTAAACGGGTACGTGAGGGGACTAGAGGGGATGCAAGAGGAAAGAGGAAGACAAAAGGAAAGGGTAGAGGTTAAAGATAGGTGGAAAGGGTCAGATATGAACATAAGAGAAAGGTAAATAGAAGAGAAAGAGTGAAAGGAGGGAAGAAGAAAGATAAAACAAGCAGAGGAAAGAGGAAAAGTAACAGAATTAAGAATATAGAGTAAGGAAGAGGCATCAAATGGAAAGGAAAAACTATGGGGGAAGAAAGGAAATCAAGGGGATAGGAATTAAGGAAGAGAAGTATATATGGAGAGAAAGAAAAGGCAATGA